>OMLP01033504.1:0-18140 GCA_900302685.1 Spondyliosoma cantharus
TATATATATATATATATATATATATATATATATATATATTTAATGAGCTTGTTATAAAAGAGAACACTGCTAAAACAAACACAATTTGGAGTTATTAGATGAAAATTAGAAGAAAAATACACAGTATGATGACATGCATGCAATACTTAAAACACTTGCGGCTGTCTGACTGTTAACGGCAGGCAGCCAGGAAGACAAACAGTGACATCGATCGAGGATCAATTTCTAAAGCAACAACCCTTAAAGTGTCTGTCTACACCTCCGCTGAGTTAATTTCATTACGAGATCGCTGGAACCAATCTGAAGTTTTTGCACATGGCTATGTGCTGTCGCCAAGATAAAGCGACGAAAAAGGTCCAGATATGAGCGAATGCTCTAAAAACAGACATAGAAACCAATTGTACTTCAACTACAGCGCGGGACTATAATACTTGAGGAGGTATTAATTATAAAGCTGGCTGAAAGTCGAGAGGGGGGAGAGAAGAAAGCAGCATCTGGAGGCACTTGGGCTGTATCGCCTCTGATGTCTCAGACGTCACTCCTCCAGCAAAATCTTTTAATAGTGTCTTAACAGCAGGTCAACAACTCATAATTAAATCCACCTGCACAGAATAATCATCTTATTAAAATGATTGGATCAGCAGGAGGGGAGCGGGCTGGCAAATTGTTGAACAGATTATCGCCATAATGAGTTTATTTGTGAAGCGAGAGCGTATTCATCTATCCTCGGCACGCTGCGTGACAGATACGATTCTCATCGGCACATAAGGTGAGGGGCTTTCTGATAATGACAAGGGATTCTCAAAGTTATCATTCTTGACTGTCGAGTGTCGGTTAAACAATGGTGATCATAATCCGATTCATTCAAACGTTCAGGTATTAGATCAGAGGAGAAGCTAGGAAAGTGAAATAAACACTAAGGTGAAAGAGATTTGGCAGGTGAAAAGAGCTGGCGCTAAAAAAGCAGACACGTCATCTTGTGAAGGATAAATCTCTCAAACCAGAGCCGGCTCATAAAAAGGTTGTCGGAGTAAAAAAAACAGTGGCTTTGATTCCGAGCGTGATGAAATCAATTCACGACAGTATTTGCCACACTCCTGTTTAGTGTAAACACTCGCGTTTCCTCTGTGGTTTGTTTTCGCTCCGCGCAAACCGGTGTACCTGAGGTGTTTAACACTCTTGTCAATCGGAGCGCCTCCAGGGTCGCACATCTGTCCACACCTCCCACTTAGAGAGGAGGAATGTGTGTCCGTTTGTGCCAGCGTGCAAAAATATCTCTCTGCGCACGCAGGTTTATATATAAGTCAGCATTTGATATTTAAATGCTTGGCTACACCTATTAAGCATTAAGCATCTTTCTCGGGGGGCATTATCATGCACAACATTTAATTAGACTCAGGATCAGAAATGCTTTATATATCTCGGGAGGGGGAATTTGGTTGGGTTATTTGCTCCTATTCTTATCCAGGCATAGAAAAATAGGGCTGTATGTTCATTATAATACATTATATTAAGTATACAACAAAATTATATAGTAGCATATATAGAAAAGTAAGAAATATGTACAAATATATTCACCGTACTACTATATATAACAACAGTGTGATTAATATGCTTATGGATCATGAAGTTATTTAAAAGCTACAATTTAAAAGATTTGTAGTTAATTAAAAGTTAAAATGAAGTTAAAACCTAAGTTGATGTGAGCTGACTGAACTAAATGAATACTCATATTTAATTCAAGCAGGGGAAGGGACTGAATCGGACACTCATTTTACACCATTGTTTTCTGGATCATGTCAAGAATGGTCTCTGCAGAGTTTTAACTCTAAAGCAGTGCATGTTTGGAAGTCTGCTAATGTGCTAATCATGCACTCTCAGCAGGACATTCATTTAACTCGAGTCAAAGAACCATTCAAAGTCAGAAGACTTTGATTCAAGATGAGAGAACAGGAAGTGCAACAGTGCTGACTTATTTCTTGGTTTTAGGACTCATTCGAGAGGCACTCTATCGGCCGCTACAAGCCTGAAAGGACCCTCTCTAATGGCGGTGCTTGGTTTGTCCATCCTGTGCTCCCGTAAGAACACGGCAGTACAACATGCCAAACTCCCCGGAAGAGGACCCGCTTCCACTGTAGATATAAAAAGCTCATTCTAAGGTAACAAAAACAAAACGATTCTTACTTTCAGGTGATTACACGCAAATGAAAACATACATTTGAATATTATATTCGATTTCTGACGTAAGACCGCTCTAAATCTTACACATTGGAGCTTAAAGTAGATCATTAAGATAAGTTGGTTCCACTAAAAGGATGTATAAAGTTTTACAGTGTACTGTATATTCAGGGTGACTACCTGACCTTTGATAGAATGGAGGTCAGGGAAGCAGCTCCGGGCGAAACCACTTCACTCCACAAGATAAATGTAGTGCCTCAGAGGACCGGGATATTAGAATGCTTGGAAACATTGGCCACCTGGCACATCAATAGTAAACCTCAAATCAATGTTTAGCGGAGGCTGCATTTAAATGAGAAAATCTAATCTATGGCTTCTGAATAATTAAATTGGTTTCCATAGCTTGCGCCAGCTCCAAACAGAACCCAAGGTTATCTGCACCTAAATAGGCTGAAAGGGCGAGTCTGCCACTCAAAGCTGAGTAAAACGGGAAGCGCTGTTTAAAAAAACGTCTGGAGCTTGTTGGACAAATGGGGCGGAGGGGCAGTCGATGGACACTTGAAAGTACAGTTTCATCTTGAAAGGTCTCGGAATCACATTTGTCAGATAAGTCAGTCTGAACGGTCGGCAGCGGAGTCTATTGTAGTTGGATATGTGATGCTGATCCTTTTCCCTCTCCGCCTTTGTTGCAGATTAAGACAAAGTACAGCTGTCTGGCCGGGCAGACAGGAGCCACCTATAGCCTCGCAAATGCAGGATGAGTCATTTGGAACATTCCGGAAAGGATTTCAACACCCCCACCCTCCACCACCCCAACCCTTGTTTTTAATTACACACTATCCTATTCCTGTCTCAGGGCGTGAATTCCACAAGTATTTTCAAGCTGCTTTGGATGCGCGTCAAACTCAGGGTCTAACTAGGAAGCTTTAACGCTTTTCAACATGTCCGATCTGCCAAACGTCCACACACACACACACACAGGCGCGCACTTTCAATAGCGCCGGTTGCACTCAGCCGAGCCAAGTTATCTCAGGTCAGTAATTGAGATGTTATCTTCACAGGAGAGGATGCACTCCCGGGATCATTCAACATGGCCTCGCCACACATTTCCATTCGAGCTGAATCAGCTCCCTGTCTCTCTCTCTCTCTCTCTCTCTCTCTCTCCACCTCCTACCCTGGTGATTAAAGCGCCTTACTCCTGGAAAACCAGCTTCCGCCCCGCGGGTAAGCTGCAACTTTAATACGCTGGTGTTGTGTGTGGCGGAGATGTGGCCACGATCAACAATGATTACACTGCCATCGCTCAGGGAGCAGGGGCACGACAGCCTGTCGCTTTGGCTTTTTGAGTCATGAGTGTTCAGGAGGACCATATATTCTGACTTTCTTTCTGTCTTTGTCGTGTATGTTTTCATTCCAAAAAAGTCACACACAAGTGCAAAGTAACAGCTGTGTCTACACGTTCCAGGCGGGAGCTCACCTTGATTGCAGGTCTTGCCGGTGAAGCCGGGGTGGCACTTGCATTTATTGGGTCCCACGCAGTCGCCATGCTTGCAGCCGGGCTGACACAGAGCTAATCAAAGGGGGTTCAAAGAAGGAAGAGATAGATCAGTGCAATGCCCTAGAAGACAACTTGTGCAAGATCAGGATGACAAAGCACTTAATCCCGCTGCTCCTTGACTTGGCTGCAAATGATCAGTTTACTCCGTGTCATTCATAAAAGAGATGTGTTTGTTTCTTTTCTCCTTGTGTGACAGAGCTATTATCACTGACTAATGATAATGGAGCAGCCATCTTCGGCTAACTACCGTAGCTTTATTTTTCACTGGGTCTCGGGAAAGTTTTATCGTCCTCGGCCGATAATAAATCACTTAATTTCTGTGCGAGATAAATGAGAAGTTTGACCTTCTAACACCAAGCAGAGTTTTGATTTTCTCAGTTTTAAAGAAAGCAGCGGTGATATTTACACGGGCATTCAGCCAGCGAGGATTACCTAGGCGCGTAATATTTTCCCCTTGGACTGAAGCTGAAACAATTAGAGCACCAAAACAGTAGATTATAATTAGCGCCTGAGTAAAGAGCAGCGCTGCAGATCGTACACAGTGTGTGGATGGTGATATTTCGAGCGTGTGTGTGCGCAGAGATGTGGTCGTCGCAGCAGCTGCACGGCTTCAGCGCCTCTCTGTGTTCTCTCTCAGCGAGCTGGAGGCTTGCCCTGCTTATCTGACTATGCTTACTGCAGCTTGCTGCTAAGCATGTCTGATACACTGGGCCTCAGCCAAGTGTTACTAATTTTCATTAAAAGCTTCATTAATTTTGTCATAATACAGTGCAATCAGAGGGCTTAATTATCACTGTTGGAAGAGGCAGGAGATACGTGTACGTGCGTGTGTGTGTGAGAGAGAGACAGAGGGTGATTCCAGTGGAGAGTGCGCGTCTGAAGAGGTTTGATGGTGTAGTTTGTAGTTGTCAAAACACAGCTATAGGGTTAACTGTATTGTCGCCTCAGCGATCCCTCAGATACCTCCACCAAGTAGATTTGCTTTAATTTTCTCTGTATAAATATTAAAGGGATATCTACGGTGGCCCAGAGAGCTCAACGCACATCAACTTAAAGATACTGTATGCTATGCAGGATTTGTTGGAAGCTGTTTGTGAACACACCATTTAAAGATGCAGTAAGCGACTCTCAAACATCCAACACTTTGGGCTGGTGGGGTAGCGAGCCCACCAACCGAAAGCGTGGGTATATCACGACCTATCAGTGGGACTCAACTTTGTCCAGAATCGCTGGTGCCCAGAAATGTTGAGAACAGCTGATATGAATATACAAGCAGAGGGCAGGCTGTCTGAAGACAGAGATAGCGCAACACACTTGAAGTGGGTCAATAAGGTCATTAAGAGAGATTATTATTTTATTTTATTTTTAGGAAAAATCCTGCATAATATATCTTTAAAGGCACAATATCTACCACTTCTAAACACACATCAAAACAAAGCAAAAGTGGTTTGCAGTGTGTTTTGTGGCGCGGGCTGTGCGGAGCAACTGGACCTTCTAGAGGAACACACACCCAGAGTCACATCTGATTCTGCTCTAAGTGGATGCCGTTTATTGATGGAAAGAGAGCTCGGAGATTGAGTTTTTTTTTTGTTGAACTTTTGGGAAGCAAAAGTGGATTAACTCCAGTTTATCAACCTGACTGCAGCAACTATTCGAGTCTCTGGTGAGTGCTGTGTTCACCGATCGACCTGAACTGTTTCCAAGGAACATTAAACAGTGATTAAGACGGATGTGACACGCTCGTTGACGCCATGGTTTCTGACTCAGTCGTGTCCAATGGAAACAGTTTCCATTTTCACCTGTATTTCAGTGTATATGTTATCCATATATACATTTGAAGATTATTTCAAATGATTACATTACATTATAAGTTTTTTTTTATATATCCCCCAAGGAGGTTCTATTTTCACCAGTCTATATTTGTTTGTTAGTTTGGTTTATCAGCAGGATTACATGAATAATGATTATCACAAAATGTGGATGAAGGATGGATCTCAGCCCAGAATAGTGCCCATTAACTTTTGGTGCGGATCCCGATATAGGGACGGATCCAGGAATTTTTGTCTCATTATCTCTGTTGTTGCGAGATGAGACCTTTTTCGACATTTTTGTTAATTTGTCTGGGAATAATGCATGGCGTGATGATGATGAAAAGAATCCGGTGTATTTAGGTGGCAGGTATCGATGAATATGAATACAGAAGGGAACTGTTGGGCCTCGGTGGAAGTATGCGCTCTACTGCTATTCTAGAAGAGCAGCACATTTCTGTGCATTTTGTTGAGGACGTCCAGCACTGGATTTAAAAAATGCAAGGGGCTGTGTTGGTCTTGTTTCAGGCACCAGTGAGGTCCGACTTTTTCTGGATGACCCTGTGTTTATTTGCCAGAGCTGTGCTCTGCATCAGGAAACTCACTGTGCCAACACAGTGGGAAAGAGGACTGACAGTGAACAGTTTGTTGTGTTGATGGCACCACAGTAAAGCACTGAATGTTTCTGCTTCTGCACCTTAATTCTGAGGTGAAGCTAAATTTCTGTGTTCCTGGTTTCATCTATAACACGAGGCATTTATCACGTTTTTTGTATAAAACTATTCCACCATTTGCCATCAACTCCTGACCACACTGTGCTTTTGCAACTACATTTGTAAGATATACAGTATGCACATGTTTTGATGGCATTGGATAGGTTTGCAATGAACTGTGCTGGAAGATATCTTTATACTTTAAGTGCCTCCAGTGATTTCGTATAAAAGCTAGAAATAAAGTGAAAGCTGCTCAAAAGCATACTGAAGGACACCTAATAGAAATGACAAAGAAAAGGGTTGAAATATCCATTCATTCACATTCAGCTTGCAGAGCCAAGAAGAACAGCTTCAAGTGCTCGGATTTCAGTCTGTATCATTGTTCGAGCTGGATTCAAAGGCACAAAGGTATGTGATGAATCCTTTAACTGGAGTCGATAACATCTCCAGACTCATTCTACTTTATTAGGCTGTGTAATCAAATAGAAAGAATGTATTGTTGCCCAACTTGGACAGGCCTGTGATATGTGCCAGAGTGTTAACACACCGAGCAGACAAAGTTCACAATCACAAATTAAAAATGGCCCGAATTTCTGGAGGGATAGAAAAAGAGTTGTACTTTTGTGGAAGTGGAAGTTTATTAGATCTTGGTCTGGTCAGCAGATAAAATGAAAGCTTGTGATGTTGTTAGTTAGAGGGTAGTCAAGTGGAGTGCTTTTTGTTATTCTCCTACATGGGGGAGGATTTGATTAGCCGGATCAGAGGCGGCCATCAACAAGCTTTGCCTGTGAGGGTAATTTTAAGCCTCTTGGCCTGGCAGAGAGATCAGTGAAACGGCCAGCGTTCATTAACCACAGCAGAGGACACGAAGGACTAAAAATGGTGGTAGCAGCTGGAAGGCCAAACATAGCGCGTATGACCCTCGCTCCATGAACGCCATCACAACATGCCGAGCGATGACACACTTTCACTCTGGCTTACATCAGCCAATCCTCAGGACGGCACGCTGCTGCTACAGATGCAGATTCTTTTGATTTATTGACTGCTCATGGTGCCAGATTGTAAACGCAAAGGAGAGCATTATCTTTTCATCGATGCAGATATATGATTCTTTTATACTTACAAGGGGGGGAAATCATTATTGTTATGAATTAATTAGAAGTTCAACTTGCAATCAACTAAGTACAATAATCACCTGAGGGTGCTTGTGATGATTATGTCATTATTGGTTGATTCACTGGATGTTTTTCTGATAAACTAATTCATGGCCTGTAAAATGCCAAATATAAAAGGCTGAAGACCCTGCTGTCCTCAGAGATCAAGGTGACACCTTAGAATAGCTTATTTGTCAGACCAGCAGTCCCAAACCCGAAAGTATTCAGTTTACAATTACAACTCTGGGAATTTATTATTTATTATTTTTTTTTTATTCAGGGTTCGTTTAATCAGGTTTGTATATAAAACACAGAGAAGCAGAGATGTCTGATCATTTGAGATGCTGGAACCAGAGAGTATTTGGCACTATTGCTTGAGAAATGAAAAATGATCTGTAATCAAAGTTGTTCCACTGATTGTCTAATTCTTTAATCTATTAATTGGTTCTGGACCAGTGTCAGCACACGTGCTACGCAGATGACAGATCACCAAGTGCCTTGGTGTCTGAACTTATCATTGTTAACAAATGTATTTACATTATAAAATCTCCACCCGACTAACCCGATCAAGATTTAGATTGAGTTATGTATGCAGAACTTCTCCAACCACAGTGAATAATCAATTTTTTCGTCTCAGATGGATATATTACTGATTGGTTAATTAAAAAACATTATGGATTTCGGCTTGGAGGACCTCATTAGTATTCTCATTCGACTTGAGGGCTGGTTGAATCTTAATGAGACACTGAGGAACTTCAGCATAATTCATGTTTAACATAGCTTCAGGTGAAACCAGGTCTGCAGAGCGTAAGCTGTTTGCATAGCTCTGAGGCTGGAGGGGAGGGGAGAAGATGGCTGCTGCCAAAGGGTGTGAGGTGTTAGTGGTGGCTTGGCTCTATAAATAAGTGAGCGAGACCAGGATTCAGAGGATGTGCCCCCGGCAATACATGTCGAGCAAGATTATTTCAAGAAACATGTAGAGCTAACCTTGGGGCTGGCACCTTATCCTGGTTACTCTGTGAGTTAGGGCGAAGAGAGCTGCAAAACAAATAGCCAAACAAACAAACACACAAACAAACAAACGTTGCGGGCAAAAAAAAAAAAAAGAAAAGAAAAATCAACATGATGTTAGAGGGCAGAGCGTGGTCGTTTCGACATCCACACACGTGCACACACAGTCTGGAGTTCTGGAGTCACACATATTCCCGTCCACCTTTAGGTAATCATAGATTTTTTTTTAAATGCAATTACAATCGAGTTTTAATCATCGAAACGACATCCAATAAAAGCACTGTCTCCAGGGACATTCTCTTATTCCAGAAAATGTTAATTACTCACTCCTTATCACCCAGATCTAAATGGAAGTGAAAAAAGCAGTTCTCCCTCACACGCTGTGCGAAGCACTAATATTAATCTCCCTTAGTGTTGAGAGATGAAAACATCACGGCTCGGGTTCCTTTAATATAAAAACAAATGCCACGGCCGCCTGACTGTGAACAGATGACTAGGAAGACATTTGATTTTTAAATCAGCCCTGTTTCAAAGTGCCTTTTCAAGCTGAGATTGTGTCAAGCAATTCTGAACCTGTGCCTTTTATTTCTGAACGTACTCGCTCTAATTTTTTACGAGCAAACCTCTTCACTTTGCTTTCGCCTTATTACCTCGAGCAGATGAAAAGGCGCACTCTTCGACGAGCCTTTACAGCTGAGCGAGCATGAAAAGGGAGTGGAGCAGACAAGGAAGCGGCGCAGACAATCGCGATAAAGCGAATTGCTAAAACAGAGATATCGCTTTTCTGCTTTCATCGCTCGCTTGTTAGCTCGAATTACCAATTCAAAAGTCCTGCCTTAATCCTGTCCACACCATTTGTCGAAACAAAGACCGCACTCAATCAAACTAAATCCCGGCCTCAATGGATTTTTGTAAAATCCACCAGGACCTCTGAAGGAATTATAATGTGTGATCTATTTAATATGGAGCTGATATTCAGCCCGGCTCCTTTTACAATGCAGAGGAAATAGAAAGTGTCTTTCTATCAGACTAGTTTTTAAGTTTCTTATGAGAAGTTCATCAAAAACAAGTCAAGCCCTCTGGGACAAGTTCAAGCAAGAGAAGGTCTCAGAATTCTGTCCATCAAAATGAAAAAGTATTCAAAAGTGTTTTAACGCACAGGCTTTAAAAATTAGATAGTCAAGCTGTGTGGCTACACAAGGCCTTTGAGTCAGTATCTTATCAATGTTTAAAAGGTGCAAAAGGCAAGTCTGAAGCAAGTTTGTCGATTACTGAGTGCCAAGGTAGTCCGTAGTGTGCTTATCCGGGAACACCACTCAACAATCAACAACCTTAATACCTAAAGTGTAGCACTTGATAAATAGCAGCCACGACGCTCAGATGAGGGCTTGAAAATTCTTTCTATTTCTTCTTTTGTACTCCATTGACGGTGATATTTTGTGGTTTCTTTCTTGTGACAAACGTGCTTTATTGTAGGTCCTCTAAATGCCCTAAATGTCTCCAGAACCGCCGTCTGCAACTGTAATTGTTTTACCCAATCAAAAGAGACTCGTTGCTTTAAAAATGTAACTAAATATTTTGGATTTCAAATGTCGAGTGTTAAGGAGACGACTCTCGACTGAGTCAAATTTCAGCTATAAACATCAATATTAGACGGATACCGACCGATACATCGGTGCCTAAATACCCACAATGCAATTTAGCCACTGAGTGACGTCAATGGAGGCAGTTTATCAGATTACACTCACCTTCCTCTGGAGCCACAGAAGGCTTTATACCACTTTTTTTCACATACAGATTAGTACTGGTGGAGTTACCCTTTAAGAATCCAGAAGGAAGCAGGTATGACATGGCTAAGGTTAGAGAAAGATTGAGGTTATAGTCAGTACGCTTTGGTTCAGCTTCAGGCAACAAATCACTTGGTTACACTGAAGGGGAAGTTTGTGGTTGCAGTAAAAATAAAAACAACATTAATTGCAGACCAGTGACCGGACACAGACTTCTGTCTCCTGCATGAACGGGCGGATGCACCACACCTGAATCCACCCCGCCCTTCACATGCTCACTCTCCACAGGGGACCAATATGAATTTAATTCAGATGAAGGCTGGGCTGTGTAATCCCGACTTGTTTAGTCGGTCCCTGAAGCGGTCTTAAAAACATCTGTCCTCTAGATTTCTTTTAGAAGCAAAAGCCACTTTTCAGAGCGTCTCACACGGATGAAACACGCTTCAAATTAAAGCCTTAAAGCCTCTCTAACAACCTCACAGTTCTTGCATCACCTGACTGACTGACTGACTGGGTGTTCCCATTTGCATAATGACACTGATAGGCTCAACCTGTTGATTAGCATCCCTTTCCATCTTCATCAGGAGCGGAGAGGATATGAAAATGATTTCCAGTGTAATTACTATAAACTGTATTACGCTGGAAATGCAACTGCCGTGCAAATGTTCAAACGCTGTCGGTGGCAGTAAAGCGTTCACGATGGCAGCTGGTTAGAATAAGTAGCTTCGAGTGTGGCTCTGCCTGCCGGATGGCCTGTCAGAACATTATAAGTGGAGCTTCAGTTCTATAAATCTAAAACTCCTCTCTCTCTCTCTCTCTCTCCCCCTCTCTTTCTCTCTCTCTCTTCCTCCATCTGCCCGACTTACTCACTCGTCCCCCCCCCCTCCTGACGTCTCTCCCCGACTCCAGCAGCAATCATCTTCAACTCCTTACCTCTACACCATTTCCTTTACACCTCAGGATTTTCACTCTCTCCAACTTTTATTCCTGTCTCCTGCTCGCTCTCAGTTCCTGGGAGCTTGATCCATTAAGTTTCTCATTCTTTGAGGAAAGTCCCCACAAACCGATCGCTGAGCTCCGTGGCCGAGAAAGCCACGATCCGATAGCTCCAATCTAATCTCTCCCTATCGCTACGGAAAAAACCTCGCCGCGACCCCGCAATCTGTAATGTCTGCATCCTCTCTCTCTCTCTCTCTCTCTCTCTCTCGTACACACATACACAACCGTGATTACACTCCCCTTTCCTCCCCTCGAAACCTTCCACCTCCTCCCTCTGAAGTTTAAATCAGCACCTTACAGACTTGATGGAATACTGATTGTAGTCTCAAGTGAGCGATTTGAGCCGTGCACCCAGTGGGGAGCATTTGGAAGCATTAAAGCAGGCACTCAGCGAGCGATTTAACTCACAGAACAGATATGGTGTTCTTGAATAAAAAAAAAATAAAAAAAATAATTTAAAAATAAAAAATAGTGGTGGAGCGAAAGTGGTGGAGCAGCTTGAAATGGTTGGTTAAACTCAACATTTTTGGCCTCAACGTGGAACATGTGGGACTCCAGAACAACAAAGAGAACATGTCGACACACTGCTGTTCGGCTGGTTGAGTGATTGATGCAAACCTTCCTCTTTTCTTTTTTTTGAAGCTTTATTGTGCTTAATTTATTATTAAATAAATGTCACGTATGATGTATCGTCGCCCTTCATTTCTAGAGGCAAAACAATGAACGTTTTGTCCTGAGGAGCTGTAACTACACTGGGACACGTGCTGTGGAAATTTTGCGGCTAATAAAAATATCAGCCCGTGAATCATTGCCTGTTAGTCTCAGCCTCTGTGATAATGAAGTCATTTTCTTCTTTCTCGTCCTCGTCCAAAAAAAACCCTGCATCTATTCCACCTTGAATTCGCGGAATAGCCGTAAAAAGGCAGACAGCCCAGTACAGATGCACTGGGATCTATTGGGCATTGAGGCGGCTGACTCCTGCCAGGATTACTGCTGAGTCTGGCCCCATGTTCAGACAAACCCTATCAAATGATACAATTGAGCTGTCTGGGTAAAACAGTGGTGCTTTTTGCCTTAATTGCTGTACCACAGATTGTGCAGTTCAAGTGTCAAGGCCTTGGGAAAAGGTAGGAGCTTTCTGAACGAGGACAGCTCTAATTCATAACCGTGAAATCAACCCTCCTCAAGCTACGAGTCCCGTTTTGTCCCATAAACCACAAGCATTAGTAGTTTTTGGTTTTTTTCGCTCTCAGTGTTTATGTAAGAATAAAATTATCATATTTTGCTTCTAATAGACGTGAAGCGAGAGGTGGATAAAAAGCAGATTTGTCTTGCCTAGACCTGAGGTTAATCTGGCTGAGCTGTAAGAATACAAAACACTGAGGCCGCGAACCCGAGTAATACTGTTTGTGTTCCGCAGAACAAAATAGGAAACCTTTCAGCGCGCTCCAACTTCAAGCAAAAAAGATGGCACTCTGCCACTTGAACATGAAGCCGGAATCAGAAGTTGCAGCCGACGATAACAAATTTAAGCATCTTTAAGCCGCAGCGGCTCAGAACTTTGGACCCGACGAGCAGTGTGTGACATATCTCATGTACAAAAAATACAATGAGTTAAACAAAAAGTCGGCTGTAGCATGGGATGATTAGCTTCAGTACAATGAGAACATAAATATGGTCATTTCAGTGAGGAAAAACACAGAATGAGTGGATTAATAAACATTATTTCATCACCTGGACCAACATGCAGAGTTATGAACTTTTTAAGATGTTTTTTTTTTTTTTCCACAGCAGGAACTTAACAACCCATAACTGAAGAACTTGTAAAAATTTGTAAAAAGCTTTTGGTGTTCTTCTTTGTGTTTCCACTGTGTTGTACAAAGCGGGACATTTTAGATATGCTGCACTGAAAAGGAGAGAGTGCTTTGGATGGCTACGCTGATTGAAAAGGGGGCAGACGTTGTCATTTTCATGCATTATCCACGCGGTAGGCGAGCGCAGTTGTCGGACAAACAATAGGGAAGAGGCACTATTGAGATGGAAATTGTCGATTTTTGATGGAAAATTGCTCGCCAGCGAAGAGAGAAAGAATCCAGAAAGGAGTTAAAGTGAAGGATCAACTTGTGAAATACAGGTCTGAGGACAGAAAATGAGCATCTTCTGACGACGAAATGCATCAGCGACAAATAATAGAAACTTGGTCCAACGAGCGGCCAGAGAAATGACAGTGAGATGTTGGGTTACGGCTGTGCTCTTGAGCTTGTTTTTGCAGTGATTGTTCACAGTTCACTTTATATGTACTGTCAACAGTTTACCGTTCGTTTTGGTACATATGTTTATCTTTTTTTATCCTTTACTGTAGATATATAGATAACCGCTAGCGTTAATATGTTACCTCGGTTGGTATGACTCTTTTTTTACACTTGGTGCTTCAAAAAGCTGCAAAAGAATGAAAGCGAACGACACAGCGGTTACACCGTCTTGCGAGAGCAAGCCAGCTGGGCTAGCGGACAAGCTAACCTCGCTAGTGAAAAATAAACACATACATAATTATTTATCAAAAATGCTAAAAACACTGTTTACAAAAACGAACGGTATAGATGACAAGATGGCAGCTCTCTCAAATGCATGCGTGATATGAATTTACCGCTAGCAGCCAATTAGCTTAGCTTAACATGCAGATTGGAAAAGGGACAAAAACTAGCCACGCTTTGTCCAAAAGTAAAAACCTTCTGAAACTCTTTAATTAATATCTTAGTTTAATTTGCAGTACAGCGGGAGCTTTATACGATGTCTGGTTTCCTGGTGGTTTACAGTTTTTTTGCTAAGCTAATGTCCGTGTCCAGCAGACAGAGTGCTATTGATTTTCTCATCCAACTCTTGGCCAGGAAACGGATAAGTATATTTCACAAACTGTCGAACTATTCCTTCGACTTAGCGGGTTGCATCGTTCCTGCTGTGTGAAGAGCCTGTTTATGCGTTAACCCCTTCGTGTTTAAAACCTCCGCAGCAAAGCAGCAGCTACACCAGCACCAGCACCAGCACCAAGCAGAGGATCTGACATTTGTGAGGCAGCTGGCCATATTTGAAGCCATGTTAGTAATCTTCGCACCTCCTGGGGTAGCATTACAGGAGAGCGGAGGATCGTCACACAATGTAAATATGTTGGAAATGTTACGCATTAATATTTCACACAGTCATTCCGACTCCGGCGTAATGACCGGACACATCCTCTGAATCCCTCAGCTGGGTGTACAGATGAGTACACCTGATATCACCGTGGATTGTGTCCCTCGTTTTTCTTGATCTAGCAGTGTTAGCTAGCTTGTTTGTGTCCAGTAGTGATCTATAATCAATCTCCCATCTACCCTTGAGTGTCCACCTGCAGCTGCGCTCTCCCCCTCATTAGGGCCCCCCTGCAGTGTGAATGTAAATGTCGACCAGGCCTCCGGTCCACCCAGCCATTATCGTCGATCTTTACTTAAAGATGTGTGTGAGGCTCCATTAGCTGTTTGTTGTGACAACGTTCGCGTGTGTGTGTTTCCCCCAAGCCTCCACTGACTGCGGCTCCCCTGTCTAATAGCATGTTTGACCCCAGCTTGAAACCTTGCAACCTTGTTAGCCCTGTTCGCCCCAGCAGCAGCAGCAGCAGGCATGATGGCACTCACGCTGGCAGTGACCCCAGGAGCGGCGTGTCCATCCCCAGCAGCAGTCCACCCTGGCCCCGTATCGACACAGGCCATTGGACGAGGCCATCTGCCGCGGCCACCTGTGAAAGAATGACATAATTAGTTCACAGCCAATTAAAATGTCTTAATGAAACGAAGGGGTCTTTTCAATGTTGTTTGGAGGCTTCAGAGCGTTTACATGATTCATTTCATTCTCATGCTGTTAAATGGAGCTTGTATCTTGTCTGAATAGACCGATAGTCCAGATTGTATAGCCTTTTGATTCGTGCCTTTGGGTTTACATAAATAGAACTGAATTGACTGATCTGTGTAGATGTTCTTGAGTGTATGAGAGCTCTTCAAGTGCACTGAAGGTTGTGAATTCTCACATGTACCTTACTTGAGTATGCATGAAAGAAAAATACCTTTTAGCACCTTTCTAGTAAGAGCAGCACCACAGAAGTCGCACTTGTCTATCAAATGTCATAAAACAGTCGGAGGCTGTATCTAATACTTTTTATGACCTTTTCAATATTATTTTCAACCAAATTAAAGACCGAAGACTTTGAATAATTAATCTTCTTCTTACCAAAGCATTACAGGTAAGTGTCAAAGTAGGTTGAAATGTGGTCCTCTGAAGAAGTGCAGTTAGTTTAATGTAGGAATAGGGTCACTAAAGTGAGTTAGGTTCACCTATATTTTGCCTGCAGGTAAATGCAATAAAGTATTTGATAGGTTTAAATGTTCGTAATGTCAGAAATGTGACATTTGACACAAAAGAGCTTGACTCATTTTGCCAATACAAAATTAAACAATGAAATGTTTTTGACAATTCGGACCTCATAAATTCAAATCCAAGGCCGCGCATATAGATGTAGTGGCCAGAGGCTCCTTCAACATTGCTACATTTTAGTTTTTTCAGCTTTATTGCTGGAGCACTTGTTGCCTATGACAGAAATACATTCATGAGCACAGGAGAAAAAAACTGAGGTTTTGGATTAAAATGAGCAAACTTTGAGACGATCAACGCACGGCATCTTATCACCATCCAACAACTGATGCTCAGAGTCAAAGTGGATGGACAGCGTTTCCCAGATGTTCATATTTAAAGGGGAGCTCTGTAGTTTTGGAGAAGAAATTCAAACTCAGAATTTTAATATTTACAATATGAATAAGGGCAATAAAACAAATAAGGAGCCTAGAACACTGTTTCAAGCTAGAAAGGTGGCAGGGTCTGCCATCCAATAACTGTGACTGTTTGAGGCCACCCAAACACCTAATTCGGCCCATTGGACAGGCTACCTGTCTGTCTACCTGTGTACCTGCCTGCCAGCCCGCACTCTTCCCCTTGCGCTCATTGTATCTTATTGGACTTTTCCATAGGGATAGGTGGATGTATTGCTAAAGCCGTTAGCGGGCTAGTGGCACAATAATGACAGACAAAGTGAAGCCAAAATGTCCCAATGAGTGATACTAAGAATGGGATAATGGGAGTCGTTGCCTTCTTCAACAACCACCACTGCTGACATAAATTTGTCTATGTGACTCAGGCAGAAATGTTCACAAACAAGGTCATTTATTCAAGTTTTACTCATGTTGTGTTAAGTCACAGACTTCCTGCCTCACTCTCAGGCTCTCTCGGAAGTCATAGTGACAGGCATCAATGTGAAATGTGCTGTTACCTTGAATATGATTACAGACTTCTCTGCCTTTGAAGATGGTTGCTACGCCACTCAACAAAACATACGACACAGGTATAGTCGTTTTTAGACATGTTAACGCAGAAACGTGACATGTTAACACTTTTCGGAGATGTGCGGATGCCTCCTACAGTTTACCAGATCCCAAGGTGACATCTTTCGTCTCATCTTTTATTTGTATCTCACTTACTGTGGTAAATAATGAATATTCAGTTGTACTGTCATTCACAGGAAGACAAGCCAGCAGCAAATAGTCACATTTGAGAAGTGGGAGCCAGTGAACGTTGATTTAATTGATTTTCAAAATAGCTGCAGCTTAATTTCCTGTCAATCAACTCATTGTTTCAGCTCTATATGAAACATAAGAGCAATAATTCCAGATTATGTAACTCACACTACATTTTCTGAGGGTGCTGAAACCCGACTGACTCCCTGTAACACATTATCATCTTGTCATAGAAATAAAACTGATAAGCGCGTCAGATCTTGTTGGTATGTACGATGTCAAACTGAAGACCTGGGTTGAAAGGCCTGCCAGGCTCGATTTGAATTTATCCCACCGCGAGCATCAAAGCGCCGCTGACAACCACTTCTGAGAAGACCACATTACTGTTCATTATAAGGCTTATGAAACAGATTAGAGGCTCCATACTGTCCTGTCTGATGCCCTTGAAAATGTTTTCTATATCCATCTATTACATGCCTGAGTGTGTGTCCCTTCAGAGGATCTATCAGTCAATATCCTGACAGTGGAAGATAGCATCAACCCTTCCACAGAGAGAGAGCAGGTATTAGTGTTTATACAGATATAGGGTATTTTTAACGCGCCGCAGTTCTTCTAAGAAAAATTACAGCCGGATGTTTTTTGTTCCACCGTGTTCTGTTCTGCTCAGAGCAAGAAATAGCTTCTTGGCACACAGTGTATGTGGATTACCTTTTTATCTGTACCAAGGCTCACCGCATATTTATGGAGAGAATAAGGCGAAGGAAGGAGTCCATTTAAGGATACTGATGAAAATCCGAGCCGCATACTTTGAGAGCCTGGCTCGGAGATGTTGCCTAAAATGTAGGGAGAATTAAATCAATCAAATGCTGAGGTGAATTTTTTAGCTACAGTACAAGAAATATTTTTCCTTAAGTACAGAGGCTCAGAACATGAGAGTTTTGCGTGGATCACAAATCCAATATATGAAAACTGAGTGACCTGAGGTGACTACTCAGGTTTGCAGTTGTACAGCGGGAGCAGGGAACACTTTAATCCGGTTACAAGACAAAGAAGAAAATTCTCTTGATATACTTCCTTCACACAAAAGTCGCTTTCCTTTGTGCCGCGATGAGAGAGTGAGCATGTTGCTCAGTATTCAAGGCACATCCGTTGCCACTATCCCTGCCTGTTAGCATCTCTATGCCAAGATGAGGAAATGCTAATGCTTGCCCCCGCTGCCAATCACCTCATTGGAAGAAAAAAAAAAAACCCGATGGATGCTAAGTGAGAGTGGCAGATCCAGGGAAAATGTTTGTCTGCTGCCTGGCGAGCAAGAACGCAGTCAGGCAGGGAGATTTT
>OMLP01033505.1:2069-17739 GCA_900302685.1 Spondyliosoma cantharus
CTCTCTGCTTTTGTGTTTGTTCTGTCTTTCTGGTTGTCATGAGTTTGTCCTGTTTAAGTAATGGGAAAATTGATAAAACATACACACACACTCATACACACACACACACACACACACACACACACACACACACACACACATGCATACAGACAGACACACACACACACACACACACACACACACATATGCATACGTGGCTCTGTTTGTGGCTCTTGATATAAATGGCTCTGAGACGAAGCCACTGTGGCATGAAGTGCTAAGATGTAATCATCTTCTCACAACAGGATGCTGTTTCATAAGACAGGAATGAACTCCAATGTCGCTTTCACTTTTTTATGGCTTGCTGCCTTTATATTTTCTCTTCACTAAGGATTTGAACACTATCTCCAATACATTTGATTTGTGAAAGTCTTCAAAGTATTTGAATCTTTTTAAGTCATTCTGAGATGTCCCAACTTCTTAGATTGAAATACCCTGACATTAGGTTTTGTCTTTTCTACTGATTTGTTTGTCACATTATATGTGGTCCTATTAAAATCTGTGTGTTTTGTACATATTTAATAAAGAAGTACACATTTTATTATTAAACCTAAGGCCCCTTTGGATAAACTTTGGAATCTTGAAGACGAAAATAACTTTATGATTCTGAGGTCAAGCTATCTTAGTATAAGTCATGATAATTATTTTTTGTTTGTTTTTTCTTCTTAATTGCTAGCTAGTTTCTGCTCATCTTCTGCAGGTTAGTAAAACTGAGGAAAAAGGAAGTTAGACAGTAATATTTGGAAATATGGATGCTGCTAAAACAGCAGAAGTTAAGCAGAAACCAGTTGGAAGTTTCCTGTAAGTATATTAGAGAAATTACCAGCTATTTATTAACTGCCTGTTATAATATAGGAGATTAGTATTATAAAATGATATTGAGGTGATTTCCAATTCATTTTGAGTTATTTATTGCGGGGGTAATATCCACTTATTTTCCATACAATTTTGGGCCCCTTAAAATGAAGTGTGACCAAAACATCCAACACGCATGCTCATACAGTAAACACAAAAGACTCACCACCCATTAAACACATTATTAATACCACAAAAGGATGGCTGCTGTGTGAATGGACTTACTGGCAGGTTTTAAATGACTAAAAAACGTGCTTTCTTGCCTTCCTAGAATTAGATTGTATCAACTTTCTTCGCCTGAATTACTGATTGGCTGAGAGCATACCTGCTTATTTCCAATATTGGCTGAATAGCAAGCTAGCTCTGTTTGTGTCTTGGCATTTCAATACCAAAACTGAATGTCATAGTTTTTAATGCTTAATAACACTGGTGCTAAGTTGTTAGCAGTGACACAATGGAGGATAAGTTGTTGTAGTGATACAACATAGATATCATTATTTCATGTTAATAGTGTTTGGTGAGGCTTTACCGCTTTTACTCAAATAGTGGTAGGGGACGCTATTTACCTCTTCTGCAGAAGTAAGTTTTGTGTAGGTATGTGTTGGAGCTGACATGACGATCTGCTTTTTGTGTGTGTGATAGAATAGTACAATACTATACTATAATTCTAATAATATACTATAATACTACAAAAGTGGTTGTGTGGTAATGCCCTGCGCTGAAGTGGGTTTGATTTATCATCATCTACAGATTACAGAAGGTAAACATCAGTATATTTTATTTGTCAGACTTCAGTTCACATGCAGCATTGGGTTCCCTTTCCACCCTGGAAGAAAAAGTTTACCCCCTAATTAATACATTTTAAATTGAAATTGGAAAACAACGCGATTAGCCAGTCGTGGAGGTTGCAATTCAATTTGCTACATTCTTGTCTTTTCATTAGAATATAGATATAGTATATTTTGATGATATATCAATGTGGTAATGCTCGATCACATGTTTTAAATCTATGACACACTGAGATTTTTTTCCCAAATCGTTCAGTTCTAAGTCATTGTATATTTCACACTCTGCTTACTGAGTCGGTGGAAATATTCAGTTTTCAGCCAATAGAACCATTTATACGGCCAGATTAGGATGCTTGATGCTGCATTATTGTTCAGTAACTGCACAGCGTGGAGTGGATTATTTCACTTATATCATAGCCACCTGTTGTACAGTGGTGCACATACAGTAGTTTGTGCATGGTGAAGCAGAGAGAGCCTTGCATGAAGCACTAAGACTCACTATAATGTAAAAGATAATTTAGATTTATAAGAGATGAGTAAATTTTTGCTCTTTTGTTTCAGGTTTAGAAATGTTTGAATGTGTTTTCAGCAAAGAATTCCTTGACACAAATTGCTCAGATATGTTGGTATGTCCTCTGAGACCAGTGGAGCGTTTTCGGGATCTTCAGCCAGATGAGGTGGCAGATTTATTCTGCAGCACGCAGAGAGTCGCCAACCTGGTGGAGAAGCACTTCAATGCCACCTCGCTCACCATCGCTATCCAGGTAAAAAACTGAAACTGAATTAGTTCATACATACTGTAACATCAAATTCAGTTTGTAGTTGGGAGTCAAATGCACAATGATAAGGGCCTCATCTCTGAAAAGGTGTTACATTATCAACTCATGTTGTGTTATTTAAAAGAAATTCCAATATTTAAAATTCATACTTAGCAAACTCTCAGAATCGGCCCAATAGATTACCTCAGCTGGCAGCCATAACTTGGCTGCAACTGCTACAATATAATCCTTTGGGGCAGCTCTGACTGTTAAAGTTTTTGTAACTGACTGGCTGAGGTTATTATTCTTAGTGTCTGACTACATTACAGAAGCCATTATATCTTTTTCATTTTGGTAAGTCTGGCTCAAGTATCACTTTGAAATCTCACAAAATGAGTCATTACAGTTGTTGCCTCATCTAGATTGGCAAAATCAGTTCAATATGTTGCCACTAAAGAGAACTGAAGATAACGTATAGTATAGGGGAATAGTATTTTAGAAGAATAGAGCAGATCTGTGTATTCAAATCAAGAAAAAGGTTGTTTATATTTGAAAAAAATAAAATAAAATTCTCCGCATTTGAAGAAAGTGAGATTTAAGATAGATTTGATAAAAGACCACTGAACTGACTTGAAAAGATAGAAACTCTACGCTCAGAGCAGAGTGAGGCCTGGCCGTGTTTTCAGAATGGATAAGCTCTGTTGTCTCGGGATGGAAGCCAAATACAGAGCTGGCTCTGACACCCAGACAGGCTCTCATCTCAGACTGAATGGACTATTCTGCATAACTGGTGATATATATGCTAATATCAAAATAGCACCTAGCCCGCTCTGCTGCCCTGTCAAAGAAAATTGTTTCACAGGTTAGGAGAGAAGAAAAAAAAAGAGCAGAGCAGCAAAGAGTAATCTTTACCTGGATATCATTTTCTTTGACTGGGAGGTGATGAGAAGTGATGATAGGAGATTAGTTGTGACAGCTCCCCGGTTACAGCTAGCGCATCTAAGGAGGACTCTCTACAGGAGGGGGCAACTGCCACTCCTGTGACACATAATGATATCACACAAATCAGCCTCCCTGGAGAATTGGTTGTGAAAAAAGACTGGATTGGATGGTGACACAAACACTATATTTTTCCTCCTCAGTGCTAAAGAATAACAGTAAAGTTCATCAGATTGGATTTATTTATTTACTGTCCACTCTGATATATTATATTGTGTATTAGAGCCAGTTATATCCTTCTAAAGTATAGTCTCATTAAATGTAATCACACCTAATATGACGGTGAAGAAGTGTTATTGTGTGTATGATGATGTAGTTATGCTTCACGCCAGGTCAGAGAATGAAAGACAAAGAAAAGAGTTTAATATCATATATGAAAAATGTATGTCAAGATCAGAATGAATGCAATTTCAACATTCGTAGTGATAATTCTCTAAATCTAAATGTACCTTAAATGGAGAACAGTGTTGTTTTCAATTGTCTAGATGATACGTAAAGAGTATCTAAACCCCACAGTTTTGAAGCGACTCTACCCTGGAAATTTAAAGCAGGGCTTGGACCACCAGCCCCCGCACACACAAACACATAATACACACATACACACACTGACATGCTATACAAGCAATCGTATTATCAAGGTTTTCTAGGTCATCTAGATATGAGCAACGATTCATGTAGAAGCACAGACACTTTTGCAACAGAAATTTCATATGAAGTGGAGGACCGGCGTCTCCTGTCAGCCAGAGCCACACCAGTTTGCTGAGACACCCGGGGCTGAGGACGTGGAGAGACAGGAGGGGATCAGGGATAGCTGAATTGTATATAGGGCTCTCTGAGGGGCCATTAGGGCCATTATTCAAAATTACCTCTCACATACACATATGAAACCAAACTCAATTACATATTATACTGGATACCACATACACATACAGATGAAGTGCTTTTACACAGACAACTGAAACTCGTACACAAACAACTGGAAAATTATACAAAAATTAAACACTCACATACACAACTGAGAAGCTCTCACAAACACTAGTAAAATGTGTGTGTCATTTTAACAGCACATAGAGAACTGTCTCTAGTGTTTATCTGCCAATAACGGTCTCTTCCCAATCAATCAGAGCACCCTTAAAAGCAAAGAAATGGCTACACACCACCGGTGGAGTGGGGCTCTGTGCTGACGTTGTTGGGTAAATGTCGAGCAGTGCAGCTCTACAAATTGTGAGCGTTGAGAATATTTTAACTTCTATGTGAGTCCAAAAACTGTGAGAAAAATGTGATGTGCAAATTCTCATGTCCATAGGCTATATTTTTTTCATGCAGAAATATCTGGCAACATGCAACACATTATTAAACTCACACTGTCCAAACAGCAGTGGTAAACCCAAACTTTTGCCTAATAAAAGTTTGTATTTAAGTTGTCTTGTCAAATATTGGGTAATATTAGTTTCTCTTAATATGCTGTTAATTAATTAATATATTTGGCCCACCGGACATTATGGTAATTATAGCATGTAATTGACTGGCTAATGTAAACCCTGGTTGAAAGGTAGGTATGTAGGTTTTGAGATGGAACTCTTGTCAGTATTAATACAGATTATCATATAATGTTACTTACTTGCAAGACCTCTATGCACTTTGTCTTAAAAGACATGATGATCATGATGATCTGAAGATAATTTCCTCGAAGCTATTGCATTTGCTTAATACCCAAACTATTAGCAAACATTTATTTCTTCCTCCTCTTTCAGTTGGCAAACAGCAAAATGGTGAACTGTCAATAAAAAAATAAATAAAATAGCAAATAAAATAAATAAATAAATGTGAATGAATATGTGTTTCCAACCACTACTGTTATGTGATTATTATGAGTCGGTTACTTAAGATACGCAGTGTATGGCACCAATTCTCCAATCAGGCACCAATATGCCATTGCAGAGAATAGTAGGATATTAGCATGGACACAAAACGCATGGATACTAGCACTGTCATTCTGACATGAGGTCTTCTTGTGTATGAAGCAGCAGCAGGGTTTATTCATGGTCAAACTGTAACCTGTACTTTACATTACAACCACTAGGCAACTCTATGAAATGTTACTTCTTCTCCGGTGGCTAACAGCTGTGCGCTCTAAACTCAGCCACCTCGCTCTCAACTCGCTCACTACAAACTGCCCTATTCTTAAAGAGCCACACTACTCTTAAAACAACACAAGCAAAGTTTGGTTGATTACATAAAATCCCAGATTCTAGCATAGTCCATTCCATTTTGGTGACAGCTTAATGTATTTATTTCTTTTAAGGTTATGCAAAAAAATGGCGTTATTGGTCAAAAATGATAAAGCATTGTCAGGAAAGATCATAAAAATACAAAAACACACTGAAGTAAGGCTGGTTTCTGCAACATGCAGCAAGGAAGTTTCTAACCATCAGAATATTACAAGCATTACATTTCACCTCATTTTAAAGCTTATATCCATTTATTCATTGACCCACTCATCTATCAAATCTATTTGCATTAAACTATATTTAAATGCTTACAGCAAATATTAGCATATACAATTAATATTGATTTATTCATCACAGAGCCTGTAATTAGTTAGATTGTTTTTAATCAATTGACAGCCCTACTTTTTATGTATGTTTCATCAAGCACACACAGAGCAACATTTGTATTTATTTGTTTGTGTCCAACTGATCAACTGAAGTCCAATATTCACTCTCCTGTTTGCTCTGGGTTGATCTTTTACAAAGCTTAAAAGAGCTTAAAGAGCTTAGTCTCTTTAGCTGCTCCACTATATTCACTAATTAGATGCCGACTGTTAGCTGTTTGATGCAGGGTAGACAGTTTACAGTTTTTCAGAGCTTTTTGACTGAAAAAAAGAGTTGTTTGTTTTTTTATAAACCAAAGCAGTGAGCTAAAAGAGGTTAAGCAGCTCTGTGAGCAGAGGGAAAATGTTAAGTTGCCGATATATGTTAATATATATGTTAATATGTATCTAATCCTAACCAGAACCAAGTGCTTTGAGTTGCCAACACAAACGTTAAATGTTGTACTCTATCAGATGTTGAAGGATAGCACATTGTCAGTAAAATGTTGGTATACACTCAATAAAAATGTAAATAATAAAAAATAAAAAAAAAATAAAAACAGAATGTGGCTTGGTTTATATACCAAAGATGTGGATAAGATTTTTTTTTTTTAAAGAGTCATAACTGAATGTCAGGACAAAGAAGACAATGAGGGAAAAAAGAGGAAAATCTTTTTTTATTAGTGGGGGAAAGAAGTGCGGTACTGTAGCTCATTTGAAATTAAAATTTTTCACTGAATTATTAATGTAAATATTTCTGAATTCCCAACTCTTTTCTAATTACCTCTTTCTGTTCCCACCAGGACGGCCCTGAAGCCGGACAAACTGTGAAGGTGAGAACTTAATAATTCACTGCCTTTAAATATGTCATGAAGCCTCTGCAACAGTTATACACTATTAAATAATCATTGCATTTGCAGTACTAAATTCTTGCCATGGTTGAATAATTTAGGGATCTTTTCTAAAAGGATTCAATAATTTTTGGTTTGGTTGGAGGCAGTATGCAATGATTCAAGTCACTTACTGGGAACTTACTGATGTTCAAAGGTTAAAGTGAGGGAAACAGAAGCATTAAGGCTCCAGTATACTAGCCGCTCTCGACCTGTCGCACGACAACGTGATGTCAAAATGACGTAGATCTCGCTGGCGTGCCAGGATTTCGGGCCGGTCGCGCCAGGTCGCGCACCACTCTTTTTTTTTCACCGGCGCGCGACAAACCGCCATGAAGGAAATTAGCAATTATGTGTAACCTATACAACAGATATCCTTATTGTGATACATTAAATGTTCTCCATGTGATGCAATCAACTTCAACAATGTGATCTTTGATGAATCACTTCACCCATACATTGCACAACCAAGTTGTTTTATATGTTTATTTATCCCTCTCTTTAACTACATCTGACTTAAAATGGCTTCTAAGATCACTAAATCTAATAAAAAAAGACAACTCAGGGTTGCCAACTTCAAAAACATCTTTCTGGAAATCAAATTTGACCAAGTTTGGCTTGTGGTTAAGGACCACGGCCAACAGCTGGCATCCCTCAAGCTCTCTTCAGAGAATCTGAGCCATCAGGTGAGCGAGCTAGAAAACATCTGCTCCAACCTGCATGACAACAACTCGAAGCTATTGGCTAAAGTCATTAACACTTCAAAACCTGTGAGGAGATAGACATAGCCCATCACTCACTGGCAGCTAAACTGGCCTTGGAACAAAGACCACGCACGGTTATCATTTGTCTGCACAGCTACTGGGTGCAAGAGCTTCTGATACATGAAACCTTGCTGGGAGGGAAGCTAAGCTACAGTGACCAGCAGATCTGAATCATAGAGGACAACTGCCCTGAAGTTCGAAACCAGCAAGCTGAGTACAGTACTCAGACCATCCCTCATCTACCCTCCTCTTCCCAATTTGTCAATGGTCTCCCATCTACACAAACAATGCCAGACAGCAGCTAATTGTGACAAATCAGTACAAATTTAAAGAAATCACTGGACATTTCATTAGAAAACGGACAGTTTGGGAGCAAATGCAAGCAGTTTTGTGGACTGAATGAGACGGCAGAACAACGTGTGGTTATGGAGCACCAAAGCCCGCTCAAAGAAAGACTGAGCAGGCTTACTGGAGCCAGAAGAGTTAAATTATCTCAGCTTTCAGCCTTGATGAAAACAAATGGAAGCTTCAAACTTGATGGCCCAAATGTGAATAATGTGGAAGAGATGCTTCATAAGACATTTTCCAAAGTGTTCAAAGAGTTTGAGGGCATTAATGCTGAAGTTCTAGCTTTACTGGATGAAATAAAATGACAGATCAAAATGATGACGGTGAAATTAATCTTGCAAGTGAACATCAGGCAAGTAAACTCAAACAAGATGATGTTTATGCAGAAGAAAATGATATCTCAAGTTGCTACAAGACTGCTTCATATTAAGAAGCAATCCAGCTCATCAGGTGGCCGTAGCTCCGTGGGTTCATCTGTAACCACAGGGTTGTCAGTGCACAGTAAGGAAGAAGCATAATTCTTAGCATATTCAGCTGCATTAAAAAAGAAGCAAGTGCTTGAGCTTGAAGACAAAATGGAACAACTGGCAATTGATACTGCTATTGCAGAATCCAGTGCAAAGCTTAAGTTGTTTGAAGACTATGGCAATGTTTAAGACAGCATAATCAGTTACGCATCAATGAAGCACTCTCAAAGTAGCAGAGAAGAGAGAAATGAGGCTAGGTCAACCCCAAATGTTGCAGTAGGAAGACAAGCACTCGTTCCAAGCATATCGGTGCCATCTACACCAGATGCAACACGACCAACCACAGGACAACAGTCACTGTCAGTCAGTAAACAATGAAAGTGGGCTGTGTAAAGTAATGCAGAGGCAAAATGCTTATTAAGGAGTAGACTATGTCTTACCTCCCTTGCAGGGACATTCAGATGTTTAAAGGTGACCCTCTCACTTACAAATCCTTGATGACAGCCGCCAGGACAAGCTTTATTAGTTGAAGCAGTATATCAGTGGGGAGCCACAGGAGCTTATTTGCAATTGTGAGCATATGTCATCAGAGAGAGGCTGCTTAGAGGCCAGAAAGTTACACCCGAAGCCATTATGGAGATGAGTTGAAGATAGCCAATGCATATATGCATAATGCTTTGAAATGGCCTCAGATTAAACCAGAAGGCAGGGAAGTTAAGCGCCTGTGCTCTCTTCCTAATCGGCTGTAGGAACACCATGTGCAATATGGAATCCACAGAGTAAATGGATAATCCTACAAAAAATGTGAGTTGTGAGCTTCCATATAAAATGAGAGAGAAGTGGAGAATAACTGCATTTGAGATCTATGAGAGAGGATGAGGACAAGCAAAGTTTTCTAGCCTAGTTGACAGGCAGGTAAAGGTAGCTCTGGATTCTCTTCCAAGTGACAAAAGGAAAGGATAAAACTACAAAAGAGAGAACCATCAGGAAAACTGTGTAAAAGTATGTTTGCTACAGATGTAAAGGACACAACCTCCGAGGTAAGATGTTGTTTCAGCTTTCCACAAACGGTGTTTATTCTGAAAGAAGATAACATTGCACCATGTAGAATGTAGTATGTTTGCTACGCATTGAAGCAGAGGTGGGCCTGCTCATAGGTACCAACAACCCAAAAGCCATTGAGCCATTGCAGGTTATATATAGTGAAGATGAGGGGCCATATGCAGTCAAAACTGCCCTAAGATGGGTGATAAAAGGACCTCTGAGAAAAGGAGATGGTCTTAAGTCAGTCAGTGGTAAAGTGCAGCTATACCCTTAATCGCATCAAAGCCTTATTGTCATTTAGCTGTACCAACAAAAGTAGTGCAACAGAATTAGATTACATTTCTCCAGGATCCCATAACACAAACACGATATATAAATATAATAATTTAGAACTAAAACTAAAACTGAAACTAACTAAGGGCTAATGAAGTGCAGTAGTGCACATACTCCAGATCAGCAGTTCAGCAATCTAACAGCTTGTGGAAGGAAGCTGTTGATTAGTCTGTTAGTTCGGCCTTTTTGACTCCAGAACCATTTTCCTGGTGGGAGCAGTTCAAAGAATGTGTGGAGAGGGTTAGTTCTATTTACAACCCACTTGTTTATTTGGCGGCAATCATGTTGCCAGTCAACCTCCACTTGTGAGACCTGTGTAAAAAGAAGCATGGCTGGGATAAAGAGATAGAAAATGGCTGTCAAACCTGGAGATATTAGCAGGATTTAGCGTACCCAGATGTATCGAGCCAGAAGGTTTTAGACCCACAGTCAGCACAGCTGCACCGTTTTGCTGATGCCTACATTATGCTAATCAGGCAAGAGAACAAAAAACACTGTTCCTTGCTGATGGGAAAATCAAGAGTGAGCACTTGTCCTCTTCTGCATATAAACTGATGTTTGGCATTAATGGAGGAATCAGTGTCCAGACTGGTGGCTATTTCAATATGAACAGTTCTCATGGTGAGATAAGATCTTCCAGTGATAGTGGACTTGAAGTTCTTTATGTGCTGTGTAATACGCTTTTTCTGCTTTTTTGGGTTGCATCAGTCAATCTTTCATTTAGGCAAGACTTGTCTGTAAAGACATGGAACAGCTTAGGTTTAGTGTAGTGAGTGGAACGATCCAGGAGATGGGGCATGGGGGATAGTAGATATCTGCCAAGTTGTATGATTGGACCTATGTTTATTGAGTTATGTCCAATTCATTCTAGGCCCCTCCCTTAGCGAGGACAATTTGGTTGATATCTTGCTCATTTGTAATCGAAGTGTGCTTCTTAGTCCCACATTGCTGTACAACAAATTTGGTGTTAACTGAGTCAAATTTGTAAATGTAGATGTCCCTATACTGTTTTTCAGTTTATGCTGATAAGCAAAAGATCCACCTTAGCAGACCTATATGGTCCAAGAAGCATTCTCATAGAACACTTTTAGCTGGATTGTGTGTACCATTTCACTTCAATCAGACTTTCTGTGTTTGGGGCCTGGCCTTTCACAAATAGCATTTTCTGGCCACCATGTTGCCCGCCTTTTGTTGGATTTGGTCGAAACTTGTTGCCATGTTCTGGGAACAGCTTGGGGTGCCTCCATAAGTTTAATCACGATTGCACAAAGGTATCTTGAGTTATGGACCATTATGTGATAGCCCTCGCCCACTTGTACCAATCAACATGGCACTTTTGTTTTTGGTCAGTACTTGCCCTCACAGTATGTGCACCGAAAAACGGCTTCTTTTTTATTTCTGAGCCAGCAACATTCACTGTGCCCATCAAATGTTGTAACTCAATGCCTTTTTGCATCTAATGTCCTCACTTCGTCTCCCAAAAACATATTTTGTCTTGTCTCAACCTCAACAGCAAGACCTTTGATTTAATATTGTGTAAAATATAATTATCTCGCCTTTTTCTCAGCATTTTCTGTTATCATCTTCATGCAGTCAGCGTTGAAAATATATTATTAGGGCTGTTTCTATTCATTAGAAAATGTGTGCGTTGCATGAAGCTTGCGCCACATTTCAAGTTGATTGTGATTTTTAAAGGGAAATGTGCATTGTGTTATAAACCAGAATATTTTTCTCCATAAGCACTTTCTGTGTTTTGTCCATACTCCTTCTGACATAAAGCCTACATACAGTTTTTTAAATGAGGCCCCAGGTTAGGCGTTGTCTTTGCCGCTGTCCAGGAGAATTTTTTTTAACCTCCTACCTACCACACTCACAAAAAAGCAATCTACACCGCGTGTGCCCTCAGAGAACAATGGCTTTTTAAAAGATCTTTATTTTTCCATTTCCACAACAACCACCATTTTTCATCTACAGATTCTTTGAGATTAAATGGCTTCTATCTGGCAATACAAACCAGGTCAAAGAGTAATGCATTTTTGCTTTAGTTCAGTTAGATTCACACCGGCAGGTATGTTTTTTTTTTTTTTTAGTATTACCAGAATATCAATAGCTCTGAAATATTCCTGCAGTCCCTTTTGTCGAAGGTCTTAACTGCAGAAAAGCACACCAGGGGAGCAGTAAATTAAGGCAGTAATACAGAAGCAGTTGTTTCCCACTGATCCTGAACGCACTGAAATAATCTACATATTTTATAAAGTAATTTTAATACAAAGCAACTCTTGATGTGGAGACCTGTCTGCTCTTTTTATGAAAACAGATTATCTTAGTGCATATAGCACACCTGCTACAGTAGCAGCCCACCCCCATCTATCAACTGGGTTATTGCAATCAGGTGCCTGCACGGCAGCAATAAAAATGGTTCTTTGATTGAATAAGAGAGAGGCAGGCTATAAGAGAGAGGCAAATGCACTCTTATGAACTCACTGCCTGGAGTCGCACAGACACAAGACAAATCTCTGTGTTTTGAATGATGGAATTGGTTTTTATTTTTGTCTTATGGAAAATGCCAGCTGATTATAGTGATTTATCATGTGGAGGGCTATGTATAGATCCATCTTGTTTACTAAGCAAGCCTGGCTGCTGATATGAGTTTTTAAACTCACATAAACAGCCAGAGATTAAATGCTGTATTCACCAAGTAGATATTATTGAATTAACATACAGGAATGTTTTTTTTTCTTCTCAGCAGTGAGTATGGAATGCTGATTGAGAGGCAGAGTAAGTGAGACAGTCTCCTCGAATTCTGCATCAGACAGAGGATTATTGTGACTGCTTTAGTGGAAGTTAAATGTTTTCATGAAACAGTTGCATATATTATCAGTCCATCAGCTTCATTTGCTACCTCTGTGAAAGTTTAACACAGATGCAAACTCACCATGACATTACACAAGTATGACATTACGGCGGTCGGAATTTTGTTCTTCTGGGACCAGAAGTGGCCATATTTGGTCAAGAGGGTGGAACAGGGGAGAATATCCCAATTGGGTCTGACTGAGAACCCAAGTACAGGCCACAGTAGTAAGTTTTCAATCGCAAGCACTGAACTCTAATGGTCATAGTAATTGAAACCAGCCCCCTGCTGACTTTTAGAACCAATGGAGGTTGAAAGCACTTTCACATTGTCTTCACATCTCATACTTGGAAGCCCTGCCCATATTGTAGTCAATGGTTTGGTCTAGTCAGGATTTAGAGATAATACACAGGAAAAGGAATTTATTGTCCACTTAAACCACAACATGAACCGGAACATAAACAAACTAGATAATATCTTAAGTGATGGTTGTGCCTGATTTATCATTTAAATCAAGAGAGAGAGTGTACACAGGTACAATGCATTTAATATATTTTTTGTCATTTTGTCAGAGTATCAGTTTCCTTGGTTGCATATTTTTGCAGCGACTTCTTCTTACTGTCTTCTTCTCCGGTGCACATGGTCTCATCTCCATAGCCAGGCCTTAACAGCTGGCCTGCCTATGATATCTAATATTTGTCTGTATAATTTGACCATTAGTTTACTTTCATTGTCGATAGGAAATCAACCACAAAAGTAAACTAATGGTCATATTATACAGATAAATATTAGAATTTTCTGCACAATGTTAATGTTACTTTTAAAAAGAAGCTAAAAAAGGTTAGCTGTCAGAATTAGTACAATTAGCTGATAATTTTCCTGATCAGCTGCAATCAGTAATCAATACATACATTATTAGAGCATAAACCACAGATCAAATCAATAACTAACAACAAACAGTGATTGTCAGCCAGCCAGACTTTGTGGTGGTGACAAAACTGATGTCATGAATTTGTACAATATCATGCATAGACAAGACTATTCTATTTCTTACCTTTTTATTATATTGATTATTTTTATTATTATTATTTGTTATTCTAATATTATTGTCCATTGGCTGCTGTGACACAAATATGTCCCTGTTTGCTGGACAAATAAAGGAATTCTGATTCTGAATTGTTAGGCAGACATTTATGCCCCCTCCGGAGGAACTGTAATAACTTTTGATAAGCCCTGACATCTCAATCATCACTTCAATGTAATTCTTCTTGGTAACATACAACATGGCTAACCCAAATTATTTGAGGCTTTTACCATTGGCATGGTAATTGATGTTAAAATATGTTTTCAAATCCTTAACAGTTTGTATTTTTAATAGGAAGGAGACATGTTGCATTGACTACTGAGTACTCGTCTAATATTGTTGCATTGACTACTCGTGGGTTGGACTACAACTTGTTGACGGCTTTGCTGTTGATGTGATCCCGTCACAAGAAGTGCTCAAGTTTAATTTCTTGGTTGCACATTGTTGTTTATTTATTATAATTTCATTTTGCAAGGCTCTGATCTTTTAAAATTTTTGGGCATCTTGCTTTTAGTTTCATATTCTCTTCTTATTTTACATAACCCCATTAAGATAGCTGCTGTCTTGCCAAAACTGTCTAAAATAAACAAATGAAAAGTCAGAATCTAATGGAATTACCATTAAATTGATTGGTGAAATTTTATAAACTGCTTTTGAAATGGTGCAACTACATTCATTTATGATGTTCAATAAATACTGTTAAAAATACATTGCTTTTATGCAGTGGCCCAGAGGTGTCAGGCCAAATTCAAATGCCACAACACAACTACAAATGCCACAACACAAATACAAAAGCCACAACACAAATACAAAAGCCACAAACTCCGGTCTCTATATGCATATGTAGTGTGGTAGTATAGTACGGAGCTAACGAGCACGGGGCCCCGAGCACGGAGCATTAGCCCCGGTTAGCACAACAATAGAACAGCTGTCTTTTCTCGCTTGTAGTGTTGTTCCAAGCCAGGGCTGCAGCGCCGACAGCAGCGCTCTGGGTCTGCTCGCCGAGCTCTGTACCACCATACTGCTGTACACGCATACAGAGACCGGACGATAAAGGAGAGTGCTTGGAGAAAAGTCAGAGAGGAAGTTGGACTACTTGTTAAGTTATGAAAATATGTGTCTGTTATTTGATTACAGCGGCCTGTTGTACTTTACTATGAACCACAGTAGCACAGTAAAGATGTTTTACATTCTCCTCCTCCATCTGGAGTATGTAATTTAACATTTTTTTTATCAAATTGAAATGCTATTCTCTTGCTTCGGGACAACTGGTTTTGTGGGTACTGGGCTGACATATAATCATATACATTTTAAAGGTCCCATATTATGAAAAACACGTTTTCTCTGGTCTCTACATGTTTAAACTGGTCCTCCCTGAGCCTGCCAACTCCCAGAATGAGGAAAACAAGTGATTCCTTCATGGTCTCTGCAGCCCACCCACTGGTAAAACGGTGCTCCTACAGGCTGTTCAGATTCAGCTCCTGTCGTTACGTAACCAAAGAAGTCATTTTCATAGGTCGACCTCCTCTGCATGGTGATAGGAGATATCTGAGAGGGGGGCGTTCATCCCTGAGGTGAAGTTTAGTGTGTCCAGCGGTGAGCGCAGTGTTTAGCAATGTTGTCGCCTATATTCTGTCTCAGCTACAGAAGAACAGAAGAGACAGTGGTTGCGTTTCATTTTTCACAACAACGTGCCGGCTACGGTTCCTGTAAGTTTGTGTGTGTGTGTGCTAACCACTTCACATCGGACTGCTTCAGTAACGAGGAACAGTACAAAGCTGGCTTTGCCTCGACACTGACCCTCGTAAAAGGATCAGTACCAACCATACTGGACCCAGCAACTGCACCCGAGCCACA
>OMLP01033509.1:0-10195 GCA_900302685.1 Spondyliosoma cantharus
AGAAGGTTTTTTCTTTGTCCATGTGATCAGCAGCAAACATCAGTCGAGCTTTAAGCTGCCCCGTCTGGATCAAGGGCTTCTTTCTTACACTGCAGCCTCTCAGCTCATGTTGATGTAAAACACACTTGACTGTAGATACTGACAGCTGTCTTCCTGCAGCTTCTAATTCATCGCAGACTTGCTTTTTGGTGGTTTCTGGTTGATTCTTGACCCTCCTGACCAGTTTTCTCTCAGCAGCAGGTGATAGTTTGTGTTTTCTAACTGTACCATGCACTTTATACCTACAAACAGTTGTTTGTACAGTTGATCTTGGGACCTGTAGCTGCTTTGAAAAGGCTCCAAGTGACTTTCCTGACTTGTTCAAATCAATAATTTGCTCTTTCAGGTCAATGCTGAGCTCCTTAGACTTTCCCATTGTGGTGTTTGTGGCTGAGTCTAATGTGTATCAAACATGCCGTATTAAAATGGGCCCAGAAAAGTCACCAGCTGTTATCAGTCAGAATTACTCGGAGGAAGTTAAGAGGCCATGCTACAAAGAACATTTCATTCACAAAACTTTCTTTAATCACCAAAATCATTCAGGTTACTGTATGTACACTGCTGATCCAGCAGATTTGGTCACTAACCCTAACCCCACCCTAAGACCTATAATAAATTCATTATTGAACCAAACTTCATGAATGCTTTCTGTGACAAAGTAGTTTGTGTTCCTCTCATTCATCACAAAAAATGAGCTCTGTAGAAATCATTGGAAATGAAGACTTCATAATATACATGTTCTTTACAAGTGGATTTCAACTTTCCATGTCTGTATGCATACTATATCATGAAGCTAGTCTTTTTGTACTCTGGGCAAAGGCAGTGTATCCTACCATCCATGCAGGTTAGCAGCTGGGCTACAATCCTCCTCTCCATGTCTTTAGAGGCCACCTCTCTCTTAGGGGTGATGGCATCTATCTCATCTATGAACAAGACACATGGAGCAGAGCTCTGCAAGCGGAGGAAAGAACCGGTGATGTTCAGAGACAAAGACAAAGTCAAAATGTTTTATCAGTCATTATTGATAACAACACAGAATATACTACTGACCACAGCCAGGTCAAACAGCTCTCTGAGCTTCTGTTCAGATTCCCCAGATACTCCAGACACCAGCTCGGGGGCAGACACCTTCAACATGGGCAGCTGTATCTCCTGAAACACATCAAACACATTCTTTTATTTAACAAATGCACAAAATACACTGAACTTTTATTCCTAGCTGGAAAATTCTAGTTACTGTTTTCCCGTTGGGTTCACTCCAACAGCTGTTAAGGCCGTCAAAAAACAATACACAAATCCAAAAATCTGACTCTGACTGAATGAATCCTTAGTTAGTGTGCAGGTCTCCCCACTTACCCTCTGTGGCTGACAACCCTGAGGTAGCGGTGTCATTTTCACTTGATACATGCTGTTTAGTTCATGTGTCTGTGTGATAGATCATATAGTAAAGATCTACCACAACACAACAATGCAATTGCAACAATGCAATCAATGCCGTAGACTAATATGGACAATAAGTCCACTATATTAAAGCACTTTGGATGATTGACCATGATTGATTCTTTGATTGTACTGTTTTGTTTCTTTTGTTTGTTTGCATTTTTAGGTTTCAGGAAATGGGACTTAATATATACTCACCCCAGCCACAGCCTGGGCCAGCAGAGTCTTTCCACAGCCAGGAGGTCCATGGAGGAGAAAGCCTCTAGGAGGAGCCATTCCCAGCTGCTGGTACACCTCTGGGTGACGCATGTGGATCAGCAGCTTACACACCTCCTGCACCAATGACAAATAGTGTAAAAAGCTGGGTGAAAACTACAATACACATGCAGAGTGTAGCATTAAGATGTTTTTCGCTCTAAATTACATCATTACATAATGACCATCAGTAAACAGCAGACTCTGTCTGACACAATAGTGTAAGGAGACAAATGCATGGCAGAAATGTGACGAAGAGTCAGTAGGACAGACAGGATGACAGACACTTATAACTGCCATATTTTTTTCCTCATATAAGTTGCCAAAGACACTACCAGTTACTACGTTACTGTTGTCTGGTCATGTAACGTTGCTTTGTGGGACATTTCTCTGTATTTTGTTGAATGAAGGATCTGTTTAGTTATCACATTGTGAACACCATCAGACCGACACGGCCCCGCTACGCGCCGCCGGCTTATCCATTCACACAGGTTCGGTTCGCACTGAAAGGGGCTAATGTCTGACTTTTGGAGAGTAACAGCAAATTGGAAGTAGGATGTTTAAAGATACAAACCTTTAATGTTTCCTCATTACCTCCCACATCTTCAAACTTCAAAGAGGGATACTGCAGCTCTGGTGACTTGGATTTTGCTAAGAAGTAATTCATACAGAAAGAAATGACTTGTGAAACATAGACTAGACTATTACAGAGATCACAGTTGGCTGTGGGATCGACTTGTGATCTGTTAACAAAAATACATGTATTCATAAATAATGAAAGTTCAATACGGATTGCATTGTTGTGTGGTTCAATAATATATATAAAATATATAGTAGAACATAGTTAAATTGCACCATCTAGACGGAGTAGTACCTTTCCTGTTCAAAGTGCGAGAATCAGTAGTGTCAGTGGAGCTCTTCATCCTTTTCTTTGACTTCTTGTGAGATTTCTCAGGCTCCAGCATGAGCACATCTGTCTGCTGGAGACAATAATACATGGCAATCAGTGTATGAGTTGAGCATCATCAGCTGAACGAAGGGTCACATTATCAAGTGGCCACACTAACGTTCATGCACTCTTCACTTGTTGTATTAAGTGGCCTGTTTTTGCAGGCAATGAAAAATCTCCTCCTTCACAGATGGAGTCCCGTCCATTCATTTCAGAGCCAGAGCCAAATTTTCTAAAAGGAATTCCAATGATTCTTGGGTTAATAAAATCTAAATCATTGAAAACCACAGGAAATTTGAGTTCCAGTATTGATGAGAACATAATTAAAAAAGCTCAATAAGTAATGTTATACAGCCAAAGACTTATCAAATATTTTAAATATTAAATATTTTTATACCAAGTTGGCAAAGTAATATCTGATGTGAATTATGTTTCATTACTATCAATCATGGTGATTGCCTGTCCCCATGGGGAATATGGCAGAGGGAGAGTATCCAGCAGAAACAGAGACAAGGGTAAAGGTCAGAGTGCAACTGGTGTCCCTGTGTCTGATTGGCTGGAATGTTGTTGTGTGGCAGTGCCGGAGCCAAATTTCTTCGTCTCCCAGTTACAGATGTTTATAAACATCTGCTTATTTTCCAGCACACCTAGATATATACTGCGAGGACGTATAAGCTTAATGTTGACACAAAGTGTGTTATATCAGGATGACTGACTGTGCACCCTTACTGCATCTTGAGTACAGACATGCCCTCCATACATACATACATACATACATACATTTGCCTCCACATTAGTTGGCTCTTCGTCACACAGATCGATGAGGATGTTGCTTTTCTCAGGGCATCTGCCTTTGTCAATGAACCATCCTCCTGCGGAGACCAGCGTGCCTGTGCTGGGAGTGGGGTTAGCTATGCTAGCAGTACTGCTGGCAGTGAGCTGATCACTCCTGGGTGAGCAGGTGCTGGAGTCTGGGTGTCCTTTCCGGTACAGAGATGTCAGAGAGCTGTTCATGTGGTTGGTGGGCTATGATGGCATAAAGCAGCATCAAGGTATGGTTAAATCTCACAGTCCACTAGAATAAACTCCTTCACGCAAAGTTGTTAAGCAAGTAAGTGAAGCTTGAACTTTTGGATGTAAAATGTCTTCATTTCATCATTTTATCATATTAGACATTTGTGTAAAAGTATATTTTTAAAAAATGGTAATTAATAGTAATTGTCTCCCACATTGTTTGGTAATATATAAAGGCTCTGCAAATGAACTTAAGCTCTTAAAATAGACAATGACTGTTTTTCCTTTCGATGGTCAAAAGCTTTAAGACCTTCCTTGATATTACCTTTAACAATGGTGTTTTGTTTCCCTGTATAACAACAAATAATCAAAATTATCTTGGTGAAAAGTTTGACGAGGCACAGGTAACAATTTTTGTGTTGGGTGGTGTGAGTTTAGGATTTAGTATGCAAGACTGTGATCAAACAAATTCAGTTTGGAGCAGATTGGATAGGGTTTGAGTGTTACAGTAGCTTGAAACTTCATAGCGTTACCCTGACTTTTGCCGCACTGGCACGCCCAAGCAATTCAACAAAAACTTGCCGTTTTTAGTATGATGCATCATCTAGGTCTTATGGGTTTTCTGACCGAATAGATCTGGTCAAACTGGGAGGCACAGTAGATCAGAGTATAAAACATGGCATTTCCTGTTGCCACTAATGGGCACTTTGACTATTACTGAATATATTGTTTGAATATATTGATGTTTTCAGACTGGGTCTCTCATGAAACATGTAAAGTTTGGGGCCGATTTAGACAAGCACTGTGGAGTTACCCACAACTTTCTGGTTTTGGAAAAAATATACCAATTGATGCTTTGCCATGGCTATGTTGTTGATGATAACTCTTTAACATCTTTTAGGTTTTGTCTGTAGGCTGACCAAGTTTGAAGTGTATTGGATTAATGGCCTAGTAAGTAAAAGTATGACCCCTGAAAACTTTTAGGGGGCACTATCGAGCCAACGTTGACACACTGAAAGTTTTTCGAACATCCATCCTTAAAGTTGTAATATTTACACACATCCTGGTCTTTCCTATCAGCTTGATTATTTGGCATTGTGTGTATTTTGACATGATGTAGAACCAGTCAAAGACTAAAAATGTTAAACATTATTAACCATTTCAATACCTAATCTAAAGGGCTTTGCACTCTATGTGGAGCCAAGTCCTCTCTGAGTGCTGAATGTATGGATATATTTCCTTAGCAATTGGTGTGGGTTATATAATGTAATAATACAAGCTTCAAAACTCTATGACCAACTTGCTTCTACCACAGATTGCCTAAGATGTAACCTTCATATCATTTCTTACAGTGTTTTCCAGAATATGGTCATCACTCTCGGAGGATTCCTCTGAACTACTGCTGCCTTCGCTGTGAACACACACATTTGAGTGGCATGAGTTGCATATTTGAAAAGAGGATACGCTAGAGAGAGGGTCATCGAGAACAACATAATCCTACTGGTTCAAACTAGGCAGTAAGCAGAGGGTCATTTACCCAGTGTCAGCGTGGTTGTGCTTGGCCCTCTTGGCCAAGTGTTTGCTCTCCAGATCAGTAAGGTCAGACTCCTTTGTGATGGCTTCATACACTAGAGAAGAGGTAAATGGGAAAAGAAAACAAGCATTTGATCAGGAAAGCTGGAATGGACTGGTTGGTTTTTGAGGCTAGAGAGGTCATGTGTGTGATTATTTTTGGCTTATCAGAATTAAAGAGTATTACTTTAAATGGATTGGTCTTTTCTCCTATGATTGCATGACCATCCCAACTAAAACTAAACCAAAACAATGCTCTTCACCCTCGTCCTGTCTGCCCTTCAGTAGAACACGACTCCAGTCTGAATTTAAAGTTTTAAATAATCATAGATATAACACATCTACTGTCATCTACACCTATCATCTGTCACAGGCGCTGTTCAGACCTGGTATTAACATCCATCTTGAGTGATCCAATCACAAGTGGACAGCTTTAGATCCGTCAGTTCACACCTAGCATTAACATGCATCTTGACTGACTACTTGTTTTGCCACAATATTTTTAAAACAAAGAAAGATATGTTTTCATGTTTAACATTTGCTGAACTAACAAGAAGGTCGTAATAGTTAAAAAATTGTCATAGACAATGTTTATGAAGGTTGTCAGTCATTCAGGTCATGCAAAATCTAGGTTCTGTATCATAGACAACTGGACTTGTTTCAGTTTCTTGAAGACGTTTCACCTCTCATCCAAGAGTCTTCTTCAGTTCTAGCTAACTGGAGAGGAGATGACAGGCTTTTATACTCTGTGAGGGAGTGTCCTTACAGAGTCGTTAAGGAGAGTGTGAGCTTTGAGATTCAGAGTCGTTAGGACTACTTATGGGTCGTTGGTCTAACCAGCCTTCATGTGGGTTGCTAGGCTAGGTGAGTCCAGGTGTGAATGGTTGTTAAGCTGTCTGGGGAGAGAACTCAATCTTAGGTGGGTGGTAAATTTTGTTGTAGGCCACCTCCTCTACTCAAAAACGGTTGATCCAGTTTGACATTGATGGATTTTTTTTTTTTTTTTTTAACTTTTTATTTATTTTGCATTTTTCTTTTACACAAATAAAATCAAGTGCACAACAATGCAATAAGACAATAATGTAAAATTAAATAAAAATAAATAAATAAATAAATAAAAAGATGTGGAGGTGGGGCACACCACTCTTGTTGCAGCTTTTATCACTGTCCATTAGGTCCATCTTTTTTCATATACATAGTCCATTTATGCCACTGTTGGTCCAGGGTCCCTGCTTTCATTCTGAGATAGTAAGCCAGTCTTTCCATCGAGTAAATCTCCTCAACAATATCCAGCTACTGTCCCGGACTTGGGGGGGTCACTTTTCAGCCAGTTTCTTGTTATGGCCTTTTCACATGTCAGGATCAGTAGTTTGAAAAGATACAGGTCTTTCTTTTGAATGGTACCTTCTGGAATCAAGCCCAGGTACAGTATCCGGGGATCCCTGGGTATCCTGTAGGAAAAAATCTCTTCCAGAATCTGAACTACTCTGTCCCAGAACCCCTACAATTTTACACATGACCAAAAAACATGCGTGTGATTGGCACTCATCTGCCCACATTGTCTCCAGCATTGCTGCTGTTCACCCATTTGTTTATTTTTGATGTGTGGCGTGATGAAGAAGCGAATTAAATTCTTCCATCCAAACTCCCTCCATCTTTTAAAGCTGGTGGAAGTTTGTTGAGTTCTACACATAGAATGCCAATCACTCTCCAACAGTTTTATGTTCAGTTCTAGCTCCCATTTCCATTTTACATATAATGAGTTCCTTCCATTTCGTTTTTTGTAGACCTCTATACAACTTAGAGACAACCTTTACAGGTGTACGTTTATATGCATTGGTAAACATTTCAATCACTTCGTTTCCTTCTGCTGAAACGCCTCTTTTGATTTCTCTCTCATAGAAATGTCTTAGCTGTAATTATCTAAACAGGTCACCATTATCTGAAACAAATTCTCTTTTGAGTTTTTCAAAAGTTTTGACAGTTTTCCCCTCCAAGAGTGTACACATCACTGTAATCCCCTTTTCTCTCCACCTTGCAAATGTGATGTCAGTTTCTCCAGGACTAAACTGAGATGTTTGAGAAGGCCAAATTAGAAGTTCACTGTCTCCTTCTAGTTTATATTTTTTAACTATCTCGTACCAATTTTTAAATTTTCTCCCTTATGGTCTGTGTGTTCTTTCCCACCTAACCTGGTTTGAGGTTGATAATCAACCATATTTAATTCAATGTGTTTCCACCTAGCTTGGTACTCCGGAGAACACCAGTAGATGAAGTAGCTCATCTGGGCAGCATAATAGTATTCCCTTAGATTTGGTATTGCAAGAAGTTTCTGATAAATTAACACTCCGAAGTATTTTATTGATTTTGCTTCCCACTTCACTTTGTATTTCAGCCTAATATCTTTACTTGGTGTGTAATTAAAAGGGAGTATTTGTGTCTTAGTTATGTTCAATTTGTAACCTGACTTGCCCATACTCGTCTAAAGTCGCTATGAGTTTAGGGAGTGTTAAATTAGGATTTTGGAGATAGATAATGATGTTGTCCGCAAAGAGTCCTATTAGATGGTCCTCATTTGCTATGCTGATTCCTCTCAACTCTTTATTTTGTCTTGTACTCTGTGATAGGGGCTCTATGAATATCGCAAAAAATGCGGGGCTAGGACAGCATCCCTGGCGGGTGCCTCTGGATAGCTTAAAACTACCTGTCAGATGGCCATTGATTTTTATTCTAGCAGTTGGGTCTCTGTAAAGAGCCTGTATGCACCTGACAAATTGAGCATTGAAGCCCAGCCTTTCTAGCACTCGGTACAGAAAGGGCCAACAGACCCTGTCAAAGGCCTTTTCCACGTCTAAACTGTCCAGAACCGCACTTAGATGTTTTTTATTAATCGGTTCTATAATATGCAAAGTTGGTCTGATGTTGTCTTGAGTTTGGCATCCTTCTATAAACCCTGTCTGATCTTCGTTAATTAAGTTGGGCAGGAGATGCTCTATTCTTTTAGTGAGTATAGATGTAAACAACTTCGCATTCAATATAGAGATTGGACGATATGATTCACAAAATTCTTTATTCTTTCCTTCTTTTGGAATGACTGATATCACTGCCTCTTTCCATGATGGTGGTGCCACAGCTTTTATTAGAGTCCAATTAAATGATTCTAACATAATAGGGACGAGGTTTTCTTTAAAAATCTTATACCATTCATTCGGGAAGCCATCACTTCCAGGACATTTATTTGCTTTCAGTTTACTGATAGCCGTGTCCAGTTCTTTTCTTGTGATGGGAGCAATTAAATTATCATTTTGAAATGTTCCTATGGAAGGGAGGTCTAACGATAACAAATATTGTATGATATGTTTTCTTCATCTACAAGCTTGGGCTGCGAGTATAGAGCTTCATAGTAATTTTGGAAGGTTTCTATGGATTTCATCTGGCTCATAAGTTATTCTATTGGTTATAGGTCTCTAATTTTATGTATTGTATTTTTCATTTGTTGAGCCCTAAGGTGTTTTGCTGGAATTTTTGTTGCTTTTGGGCCTGACTCGTAGAAGCTTTGTTTAGTGAATCTCAGTTTCTTTTCCAATTCATCGTTCAGAATATTATTTATTTGATCTTTTAATTCTTTAATCTGGTTTTTCCCTTTGTCCTCATTTTTTGGTTGTTGCTTCTCTAATTTTCTCAGCGTTTTCTCTAGTTCATCATATTTTGATCTCTTCAACTTTTTAAGATAAGCTGTTCTTGAAATGAGTTTCCCTCTCATTATTGCTTTAACTGTGTCCCAGATAATGGTTGGGTCCACATGACCAGTCATATTATCTTTTATACATTTGTCAATTTCTTTCTTAATCTCCCTAACAACAGCTTCCTTGTTTAGTACACTGATATTTAGTCTCCACAGTGTACTCTTCTGTCTGTCATTCAGATGGATGGTTAAACAAATTACATTGTGGTCTGATATATCTGCTGTTCCTATGGAACATTCCTTCACCCTGTGTCTATCTGTAACGTTCATCAAAATGAAGTCTATTCTGGAATGAACCCGGTGAGTAGCTGAGTAGTGGGTATAGTCTTTCTCAGATGCATGAAGGTTCCTCCAGACATCAAACAAACCTGTCTCTCGAATTAGCAAGTTGAGATCTCTTGACTTAAGCCAATTACATCTTTTTGTACTTGTTGTGTCTATAGAGTAGTTCAGAACTGTGTTCCAGTCCCCTGCACAGATTAATACTCCTTCACTTTCAGAAGTACGAAATAAAGACTTAAAGAATTTTCTATCGCTCTCTGAAGGTGCATATATATTAGCAAATGTGACAAGGATGTTATCAATCCTTCCTTTGATAATTATATATTTACTAGAGTCCAACTGATAAAGGATTTTTAAGGCCGATACCGATACAAATATTTGGCGATTTAAAATCCGATATTCCGATATATCGGCCGATATATATATTAAAAAAAGAAATCGGCAATGTCTCTCCAAAGCTGCTGAGTCAAATCCTCGGCCATTACTTCACAGCGCTGTGTAACTGTACTTTTGATAGCTGAAGAGCTTTGATTGATGATAATATTTGTAGTTTGTTTTTGGGACATCAGGGATATAATTGACCATTTTTGACTATTTTTGATTTTACCATTATATTTCACCTTAAAAACTATTTACCTTGCCTTGTTTGGTGTCATTATTTTCAGCACAACCTCACATGTGTGACTGTACAGTTATTTTTTCATTTTGACATACTAACACAATGGACCTAAAATCACAAAAAACATAAAATCCGAGTAGGAAAAAAGTTAGATTTTTTACTGTGAAAACCACAAATATGTTTAACGAACCATTTTCATTACTTCTAATGCAAATATGAATTGTTGTTTGCTAAATTTGTGCATACGTTTTTGAAATTTACAAAGTTAAATGTAACTATA
>OMLP01033511.1:3403-35713 GCA_900302685.1 Spondyliosoma cantharus
GTAAAGTTTTTTTTTTTTTTTTTTTTTAAATATTGCAAACTGTAGGGCTGCAACTAATTATTATTTTCTTTTTCAATTAATCTGTCTATTTCCTAGATTAACTGAGTAGCTATTTTGTTTAGAAAATGGTGAAAAATGTAGATCAGTTTTTCCCCCCCAACAAAATGACTTGCTTTGTCCACAATCTAAAGATTTAACAGTTTACTGTTACAGAGAAGAAAGGGACCCTGTAAAATAATCACGTTTAAGAAGCTGGAACCAAAAAATGTATTAATCTTAATCTCTCACAAACTCCACAAAAAGCAACCGGAAAATGCATTTAATGTAATGATCTTTCTTGATGCTTGTCTACCCGTGAACTCTATCCGTCCAGGCCTGCAGGTGTTGGCCACGGCCTCGCATTACTGGCCTCTCGATGCCGTGGACGGAATCCACGAACTTTGGGACCAGATTGGAAACAGACCAGGTTATGTTAACGGGAGCAACATAAGTATGTGTATACGTGAACCGGCTGCACACGCTCATGGGAATGCATCACCTAAACGTCTCCGTCTGCATGGTCTCGAGCTGTTTGTCACCACCCACCTTCCTCCAGCCATCATCATGCTTTTTTTGAATGCGCTGCTGTTGTTATGTTATGTAGCATCTGATAATGTGAAGGTGGTACACGTCTGACAAAATGCAAGGAATTATCATGATTCTGATTCGTACCACCGAGAGTTCATTTCTGCCATATTGTGTCTGCAGCCATGTTGTCGCCAGATTGGTTTAATGCAAGTGTTCAGACAAATGCTTTAAAAGTTGCAGAGGGATCAGGTATAGACTTGAGTATGATGTGTGGAGTCACTCTGAGTTCAGGAAAATCCTCTTTGCGCCTCAGCATCACTCTGTCTCATACCTGCACACCACGTCCCTCCTGTTGTCCTCCTTTCACTGTTCTCTTCTGTTATGTGTCAATATAGGTGTGAATCAATGTCTATCTCCGTTGTCTTTGTCCAGCTGTCAGAATCCACAACCACACTGTGCTCCCTTCCTCCCATAACTCTTCCTATGTGTATACCAATGACTCCACCTACACTAACATTTCTGCAACAGTAGGTGAGGATCCATCACTTTCCGCTCACTGAGATTCATTCGTGCACCACCCACTTCTCTCTGTTGTCCTCTCTGCATCCGTTGAGCTGAGTATTTAGCACTTTTTCTCCTGGTTAAGCCCAAGATCAAAATCAGAAATTGGCTTTAATGGCCCAGTATGTGAACACGTGCAAAGAGTTTGACTCCGATATTATCTTGCTCTCATTGTACTTATACACAAATAGACATACGGCAAGGAAAAGGGACAAAGAAAGATGAACAAATATGTTAAATAATAGTGAAAGGTCAGGCCTGTGCTGCACAATGTCATGTGAAAAAACACTATAAAAGTCTTTGCAAGTCAACTGTTATGTGTTTTATGACAGTACAAGTGGTGCAAAGAAATAAACAATACATGCTGGATTACTAAAGATGAGGAATTATTGGCCTTTTAATAAATCATTAATGTTCATTTAAGCCGCTCATTATTGCCTTTGTATTCTAGAGATACAAAGGCAGAGACACTGAGAAAGCTGTAAAAACCTGATGTTCCTCTGCTGCAAAAATAATGTACGGTTAATTGACTATTAAGGAACTGAGCGTGATTTGATTGAACAAATAGATAACTGAACTTTTTTGGACATTTTGGCACTTAAAAGAACTTCACCCAGACTTGAAAATTCAGTCCATACCGATGGAAAGCCAGATGAAGGTGCGTACTCCACAAAACACTTCTGGAGCTTCACAGCAAAACGGCATTGCAGTATTTTGCCTTAACAGCTGGAGTAGTTTGGGACTTGTTTAAAAATGTGAAAAACAACCAAAATACATAGAATGGAGGCTCACTAATCCCACCTTTCAGGAAGCCCCAAAAGTATTTTGAAAACATGTTTTTTACACCCTCATTAACCCACTTCAGACGTACTGACACGTTTAGTCAGTTTCAGATCTCAAGGCTTCCAGAGACTTAAATAACACTGTACGAGCTATATGGAGCCATTTAAGTTAAAGTTAAGTTAAAGTTTTAAAACAAGTCTCCAGCTACTTCATCTGTTTTTGAAATCGCTGCAACACTGTTTTGCCGTGAAGCTCCAGAAACGTTTTGTGGACTACAAAACTTGACTTGACATTGATGGAATTTTGGGTGAACTTATCCTTTAAGTAGACCTTCCGTTTATAGCTTTTTTTCGTGAAATGATGCAGTTGATTTCTTTGCTGCAGATATTGTTGAGGGAATGGTCAACAAGGGCATCTATCTGAACGGAGATAACGGCGGCACCTTTCTCCACTTTGGAAACTACCAGAATTCTTGCATCAGTGACCCTACTTTGTGTGGTCCTGAGGGTGAGTGCACTGTACTTTATAAACACGATCATTTTGTGCAAAACACAAGTCATTCTCAAACCACTGCAGCCTTCTTGTGTTGATTGATTTCTCATCGTTCTCCAGGGATTACCTTCTCCTTTTTTTGGAAAAACCACGAGCCAGAGTCCCGTTTCGCTGTAGCCTCTGGAGGAAAGGTCATCTCCAATGGCTTCTCTGTCTACACCAATCCCTTCGTGGGATACGTGGAGTTTTATACTCGAGGCAATAACCACAGATGGAAGGTCAACATAAAAGTTCCAGGTATTGCGAGTTCTTTTAGTTACATTTCCACTTAGAACCCATAGGGAATGTACTTTGGTCCCGGAAGTATACATTTGTGTTATTTTCAACCATAAATTGTTAGTTATGTTATTGCATTCATGGTTTGGTTGACTGAAACCAGATGTAGCTGCAGGGTGTTGTTTTGGCAAGTCGAGGATACATTTCATGAATCTGTTTTGCTGTACAAAACATACAATTACCATGGATCACTGTGACCAATGCTTTGAATTCAATTTCCGAAAATAAAAAGGTGTATTTAAATGAAAGATGAAATGATTTGGTAAACTGTTTTGACAAAATGGAAAAAAGGCTTAACGTTACGTGACGTGTTTTGCAGATGAGGGTTTTGTTCTCGGATGACTTCTGTCATCTTTTGTTTTTGCTGCGATTACTCAAGGTTGTGTGCACCGGGCGTCATAACTCAATTGTGATCTGAGGGTAAGGTTACAGAGGATCAAACGTCATCTGGTTCTCATACAGTGCGACATGTCAACGTTTCAGGACAGTTCTTTCTCTTGCATGCCACATATGTGAGGGAAAGGTTTGAGGTGCGCTGTGACCGATATATTTGTCAGTACATGCTGAGACTATTTCATTATACATGAAGAGGTGAAAGAGAGGGCTGAAATGTTTAAGTGGAGGGATTTTAGCACGTGTGGTTTATACTCTAACCAAAAATGGGATGTGTTTTGGTAGTTTTTCTCTTCTGGCAGAAGGGTTTTCAGACAGCTATTGTCATGCCCATTGGGTCAGTTTTCCTGAGAAAAACAAGGTTAAGTAAGCTAATTGTGTTGTACAATTGACTGGAATGAGCTGGCAGCAGAGGAACAGTCTCTGGCCTCATGTTCTATGGGCTAACAGGATTTATTAATTAAGTATTGTAAAATGAAAAAGACAAAAAAGAAAGACAGAAAATAAAGTGCTGAAACTAAACTAATTCATTAGGTTGGCACAAAAACAAAGCAATCATCAACTATTTTCATTGGTGATTGGCCATTTTTAACCGCGTTGGCGTCAGTCAGATGAATTTCAATAACTTATCCTTACTGCACTAATACTGATCCTTGTGTTTCATTGTATTTAGCAAATCTTAGCTAACATGCTAATCCAAGACAATATGCCTGCTAAACTTGAGCAAGTAAGCATTGTTTTTGTAGCATGTTAATACGCTGAGACTGGCATTTAGCTTAAAAGAAAACTCTGATATGTCTGTCTCTGATATACAATGTGATCATCCAAAATGCAAATATGTCCTCTAGATTTTACTCAAGATAATCCACAGACCTTGTTGTGAGCAGTGTCATGTAGGAGCTATTTACTTTGTATACCACCACAGAGAATGAACATGTATCTACTCATAGGTGGAGGATGCCGTTAATAATCACATCTTGTCCACGAATAGATACAGCTCTTCTTCTCCACAGTGTTCTGTGGAAAGACAATAGATCCTACATGTAACTGCTCACAACAAGGTCTGTGGATTATCTTGAGAAACCAGGTCAAAGTCAAAGTAAAGTAATCCAGATACTGTAACTGTGCGACTCCAGTGGTTTCTTCGTCTGCCTGCCTTCCAGTAACCACCCAATCTCAGCAGCATCCCTGTTGTTCTCCGGGTTGTAGTCCTGTAATTTAACCCGCCGTCCGAACTAATCATGAGATCACATGTTTAACACTTATCTTTTGTCCAAACAGTATTTGGACTGCAAAGTACAGATCGTAATCTCATTCATTCGCTGTGACATCGCTGTTGAGATTTCCAAATGCTAACTCACGGCAATGTGTATTTTTGATTTGAGGGTGAACTGTCCCATTTGCAGTGTTTATTCTGTGAAACTGCTATGCTTCGTAAATCACAAGTACTATATACATTTTTCTTTCAGGGCCCTACTGGACACACATTCTCTTTACATGGACAAAAACGGGTGGTCTGAAGGTCTATATCAATGGGACCTTCACTTCTGGTGACGCAGAAGGTGGCAGCGTCACGGAGTACTACGGGGACCCCTACCCTGACCTTGTCATTGGAACTGGCAACGACAGGGCGTATGGTCACTACGTAACAGGAGCCTTTGATGAGTTTGTCATCTGGGAGAGAGCTCTTTCGCCTAAAGAGATCCTGCTCTACTACAGTGCAGCCATAGGTAGGACATCACGCTCTAGTGGAAAGTATTTCCTGTCATTCTGGCACATGGCATATCTATTATAATGATTCCTCCCTCTTGACTCCGCTCTGAGGAAACAGGGGTTAAAAAGCAATTTCCGTCCTCATCCACACTCCATTCCACCCACAGCATTCATGAATGAACAACAACATTTTAAACTATACAAATATGCCACAGCTCCCTGTCAAACAGCTCGTCTTGCGAAAATCGCTGTCATGACCTTCCACCATAGTGTTATGGCTCACATAATTCTGCCTTATAAGTATTTATAAGAGTGAAGAGGCATGTTGGGTCGCAGGGGGCAGATCATTTTGATTGCTGGTGAGAGGTTATAACGCGCAAGGACAAAAACACCAGACTTTAACTGTTAACCTCCTTCGGTCAGAAGAGTGCCATAAAAGGCTAAAAACTAGTTGACATTTATTAGAACAGTATTTAACAGAACGGTTCACCCAAAAAGAAAAAAAAGAAAAAGATCAGTCATAATCCACTCATCACCATGCAGATGAAAAGTCAGATGACGTTTTGTAGTCCATAAAAGATTTTTGGAGCCTCGCAAGCAAAACAGTGTTGCAGCATTCTCTAAAACAACTGAAGTAACTGGGGACTTGGTTTAGAATACAAAACACTAACGAAATAAAGATAAAATGGCTCCATACAGCTTGCCCAGCATACCCGCCCCTCCCAGTTTACCTTCAATTGCTTTGAAAATGTATTAAGACGTTATTTACACCCAGTTCACCCTGTCTCAAGTGAGTGTGCAAGCTCAACCATGAGTGGGGGTGGAAACAACCAATGAAGTCAACAAAACAATGGATATGTTGTGGACATGTTTATTTTGCAACTTTCCATTTCTGTAGAGTTCAAATGCTGTGCTCATGATCTGGTTAGATGTAGGGCACAATAAACACTTTGTTAGGGTTAGGATAAATATTATATTTTGGCTTACAATAACTGTTTTGGTCACCACAGACACAGCTGGAAATTGTCCCAAGGTCTCCTTAAAAAATATCCAGTGGTTTCACACTTGCAAAGGTTGAAACACAATCTTGAATGGCTTGAACTGGGTTGGCCGTCTGTTTGTAACTCTACCACCATCCACCTTCTGGTATGACAGTCAGCTCATGATCATAAACATGTAATGTGAGCATGATATGACATTGTTTGTAGAAGTCAATTTGGTACAGCATGCAGGCCTTTGTCATGTAGAAATGTGAACATATAGGTGGTTTGCAGAAATTTGAACTGCTGACATTTCATCCTGCTGAGTGTGCTGAAAAGCATATTTCTAAATCCATTTGGGATTTCAGGTCTTGCAGAGACTTGGATTAGTCCAGATGAGCCATATGGAGCCATTTTATTACTTATTTTCCAAAAAACACTGTTTTGCTTTGAAGCTCCAGAACTGCTTCATGGACTATAAAACTTTCCATCCGCATGCGGGTGAGAAGATCATGATTGAATCTTCATGTTTGGGTGAAATGGCCCTTTAATAATATTATAGTCATCATAGTTTACTCCCAAATTTCAGGGTAGCCTGAGATATGTTCAAAGCCTGATGAAATCTTTTGTCTTGAATGAAACATTAGTGAATGAATGAATACATATCATGGTGTGTATTTATAATATATATAAAAAGTATGAAAAGTATTTACAGCTCTGTGTTCTGCTAGAGCTTCAACTGGTGACGATGTGTGAAGCGTAAACTGCCCTGATTTCTTTTAAGAAGTCGCTACCAAAAGCAATATATTCCACAGACCATTACCAGGCGCAAAGAGCCTCACTGTTATGGTTACAGAAAAATATTTTTACCCCTCCAGAGCACACATATAAAATGTTGCATTGAACCAAAGAAGAGCAGGAATGGTTATACCTCTAATGTACGTCCATATATGGCCACTGTCTGGTAGCTAGTTAGTGCTGTTTTTATTAAATGACAGCAAAGACATAAAATGTATCATAGCCTTGTACAGAAGCTCTGGGCAAAGTATTATGTGGTTGATTATCCCAGTTCTGTGGAGTTTGTAATCTGTCTCCTTTCATGACTTGGCATGGTTCAGCCCCATAAACTGTAAGCTGTATGTTGATAAAACCCAGCTACATCACAGCAGCATGGCCTGGTCAGGTTCAACAAAGGATCTCATCACACAATTACGAAAAATGCCTCTCAGATATAAAAGCGAGGGATTTCCCAATTTGAAGATGTAACACAATGTCACACATTTTAGCAGTGTGGTTCAATATGATAATAGAGCCTTTTGTATTTTCGTATTTAGGTCAGGCCATGGTTTCTGCAACAACACCCAGGGCCTCCAAAGAAGACACTTCAACTGCACCGACAGTCGTAAGTCAACAAAGACGGATGTGGAATGGAACTAAGGACATTTCAAGTACTTGACTTAAAGCTCCTATTTGTAAGAAAGTTGATTTTTGAGTCTTATTCCAAACTCATCAAAAACTGATATTTGGGGAATGTAGGTCCGGGCCGGCTGCCGTCCTCCAGCAGCCATATTTGACAAGTTTGGAATTCTTACAAGTTGGACCTTTAAGTACAGTTTGATCTACCTGTACTTTATCCGAGTATTTCCATTTTAAGCTACTTTATACTTCCACTCCACCACAATTCGGAAGCAAATTTACATTTCCTTGCTCCACTACATTTTTTTGATAACTTTAGTTACTCTTGGGGATGCAACATTTTAAGCAATTTCTTAACAATTAACAACTGATTAACTAACAACTAATCATTAATAATATGTGAAATATACAAATATATGTATATATTTCCAGAGAAATATAATCACAAAAAAATGGGGGAAACAATGTTTGTTTTTTTATTGTCAACATTTAGATATATTTAGAAAATATGTATGAAACCATATGAAACCATGCACAGACGAATTTATTGTAACTACATATACCATCAACACTGATTGGGATATCAACATAAAATGATTTATTGCCAGAGTTTTTCGTTTGATACTGAAGTACATTATATATCAGATTTACTCGAGTACTATTTGTGTGGGGGACTTTCGCTTTCACTAAACATTTTGAGTATATTTTTACTCAAGTATGACTTTTGGGTACTTTTTAAAACACTGCCTAAATGAATGAATGGTCTGAGTTTTCATTCACTTCGAAGACATATGAATATAAAATATGCACAAATATAAAATAGACGTGGGCATGTTGCTTGAATAAACAGAAAAAAACTAAACTCTTATTGAGCCTTTGTTTCCTTTAGGAGATATAATAGCTGGAAAAAAAGGATATTGAGAGCACATGTGAACAGCCCCGTCCTGTTTATTAAAGGGCTTTGGAGGTAGAAAACAGATACAGAAGTAGAAGAAAGTGGAGACAGCTGCTCAACACTGCACACAAACTAGCTCTCTTTAGAGCGCCAGGCTGAAAAAGAGTATTTCCCGAACCCAGGCTCCAAATCAGTCACCAAACATCCTGTGTATGTTGGAACTAGTTGTCTCCTGATAGTAACTTTATTTGATGCTTGCTGTTTCCCCAGAGAGCCACTGAAGTGAGTCCTCCTGCCGTCATCAGCCAGCGTAAGGACGTCCAAAGCCCCCAGGACTCACAATCTATGCCAGTGTTGGGCTTCCTGAAGGGGATGCCCAATAGGACCATTCCTCACAACACTGCCAACAATCTCACACAGGTCACGCACGCACAATTGCAAAACCAGTACACACACACACACACACACACACACACACACACACACACACACACACACACACACACGCACACACACACACACACACAATGCCCACCCATGCGCACATGATGCAACAGTTCCGTGATGTCCATTTTCTTCCACACAGGCTTTTCTCAAAAGTGTGGAAGAAGTTCTCTCCTCTCCAGGCTTGCCAGAGGTAATTGAGTTTACACTGGTGTTGTGCAATGTTCAAACATGACATAATGTAACATATGCAATTTGCTGAATCGTTTAATCCAAGGCACTCAGGAGATCCATGAGTATGAGATTTAACACAGTATATGTTTGTGCAAGCAGCACTAAAAGTACCTGGCATTGTAGCCAAACAGGATTATAACGGGCAATCAAGTACAGTATGTAGTGGTTCAGTACTGCTGATCATCAGGTTCTACACGGTGCTTTGAATGTAAACACACAGCTTCCTGCACTGCACAATCATCTCAGCCATATCTCCAGGCTCTCATATACAAACACGTTGTTGCCAGAAGAAAGACATTCTGAGTAAGCGTGTTCTCTGGATACAGTGACTGCTCAGAACGACCATGCTTGTTTTTGTAGCAACAAGCTAAAACAGATGTTGATGTATGAGAAAGCAAGTCTTGGACTGTAGCTACAGTGTTCATTAAAGCCCCCTGTGATTACCTTCTCTGATCAGATCCATGCTGAATGTCAGAAGATTTGACTCCTTGACTCTATCAAGTTTTTGCCTGCCTTTTAATCTGAAACTACACAGCTCTTGATTTGTTGTTTAAAGTTTATATGTTTTCTGTTACTGATCTAATTAAATGTAATACAATTTATTAGATTTTTATCACCATTGTATTACAACATATGGATCCAAATATTTATGTAATATAACGTCATGCTACATTAATAATTCAAGACTATGTAAGAAAGGTCAAATAGAACATTCCTTTGTTGAATGTTCCAAGTTGAATTCATATGAAACAAACCGTACAATTGCTCAGTTCAATACACAGTGACCAGTAGCCTATGGTGGCAATTTTCCACCCACATTAAAGTGTGCACACAGTTTTTCGGGAGAACTACTGTATATGTGAAAAAAATTATAAAACCTTTTTGTGGCTCCAGAAGAAGCTGCATGTTATCTGATAAATTACCCCCGGTGATGTCATTCATAACTTCACACTACAAGATGTTTCACTCACCAACTTCTTTTGGAGATCGCAGACGGAAAGCCCTAGAGTGCAGTAGCAAAATCGATGGTGATTGGTATCCATTTACATTTACATTTAGGGCATTTAGCAGACGCTTTTGTCCAAAGCGACTCACAATAAGTACATTTGTCACAAGAGAGAAACCACGACATCACCGTCGATGGAGCAAAAACGAAGTATAGAAACAATTGTCAAGCCCTCATCTGAGGATCGTAACTACTATTTGTCAAAGAGTTTTTAAGTGCATAAGTGCTATGATAGAAGTGCTAACGATACAAGCATACAAGTGCATACAATTATTATTATTTTTTTTGTATCTGAGCAGGTGAGCACTGGCTGCTCCTTTTATGCTGCCTTGGCTCCGCCCTGCAATCAAGCCTATTGGTCACAGCTGACTTGGGCAAAACTGCCTGTTAACTCTCAGTTTCTACAGTTTCACACCAATTTACCCAAAAAGTATCTAGACAAGATTAAATATTTACAGCTAGCTTGCTTCACAGAATGCCTAACACTTGATCCACAATTCCCTCTTACCCACCAGCAGTTATTTCACAGCATCTCTTTCCTGGACAAAATGTATCATGTAACATGTGTGAACTGTTCAAAGATGCGTTCTAGGAGCTTGGGGACAGCTTGCTAACGTGTCGCAGACGGCAGCTGAATTTCTGTCAGGCTAAATATCTGGATTTGTTGCCTCACCCATGTTCTTTTCCTATTCCTCACTGTTTTTTCACTGCAAATCCGCTCACAAACAACTCAGACTGCATGGATGCCATCATTCCTATGCCACACGTGTAGTCTTGTATTACTTGACCCCCGTGGAAACCACAACAACTGCGAGACTGCTGATAACAAGGCAGAAAGCTCTGTTACTTGAACAGGACAGCAATCTTGACTACTTGGTTGAGTTTGGGCAAACATTTTGCCTTGGATTAAAATGACGACCCTTTTAAAGTGACGTCTGTCTCAGATGGACATACGTGATGTGACGTAACTCGTCAAGTATTGCAGTGTACTGCGGATTTCTGTTTTTACACTGGACACGGAAAGCAAGTCCTCGGGTGACAATCCAGGGTTTCTTTAATCCAACCGCCCATCCCAACCTCTTCCTAAGCGGACTTTGTAGCTCTTTACACTTCTCCACCTGACTTCCTCTTCTGCTGCCATAATATTTACTACGACCACAAGAGGTCCCTGCCTAGCGACAAATGTGAATATTGGTTGTAGCAAGCAGTTTTCGCAGTCGACGCAGTTTTTCTGATAAGGATGGGCTGGATTAGCGTGTAACATCCTCACGGTTATTTTCTTAGAACACTTCATGACCTTTGTGTGTAAAATTGGATGAGTGCCTCCTTGAATCATTGTAAACTAGACAAAAATTGTAGTATATATTATATCCGTCAATCGGTCAGCATTAAGTAATGGTGGCTGTTGAACTGATTGTAAACCTTTTTCGCTCTTTTGGCTTGCTGTTGAGCAGTCCACCCCTGTGGTCAGCGGTCTGATCGAGACAGTGGACAGAGTGATGGAACATATGGTGACTAACCTGGAGCCCAGCCTGAACTCTCTCATCTCCCTTGGTGGAACGTCTTTTGTTGCAGGTCAGTACGCTGTCAGCTCTCCATGAGGTGACTCACTGTTTGTAGTTTGTGTGGACACAGTTGGGGCAGAAGGACATGGAGCATCCAGCTGACATCATTAGTTTTCTTATTAAGGGGGCAAATACCGGTCAGATAAGCAGTGGACACAGGTCTCTGTGGGTGTGGGTCTTCTTGTTTTTGTATAATAATTTGTTTCCCACTAAGCCTGCACTCCCAAGAGTCACCACACATCTTTCATCCACCCCTGATAAAACAGATGGGCCTTGTTGCTCATTTCTCAGTCTGTTTTCATTAACAACTCTTGCTTTTCCCCAACAGATTACTCTCTGATGAAATTCCCACAGAATTACAACCTACCGCATTACCGCTTCCCTATGCAGGGCAAGAGCTACATCTCTGTGCCTGGAGAGGCTTTTACCATGCAGTGTAAGTGAAAATATTATTAAATACAGTGACATATCTTGATTGATACTGACAGACTGTTCACCCTGCTGCCACTGACAAAAAGATCTCAGGCCAAGAAACCTCTGAAGTCATCGTCAACACTCCACCATGAATAGTTCTTTTTTCTGACTTGATTGTTAAAAAATGTCTTGTTGTCTTGTATCGCATAATGTCAATTGAATTCAGCTTGAATCTTGAGGTAGATTCTCTGACCCAGTCGGCAGGCAATTCACATTTTTGCAAACCACAGATACGTCCAGGATTGTACAGCGTAAATTGATTGACATTTGTACAAAACATACCATATCACGTTCACATTGCATGTTCATGACCTGACTTTCGCATCAGGAGGTGTATATTTTTGACGAGGGACCATGGCTTTTCAACATTCATGAGCATGACACCACTGGATATTTGTAAGGAGACCTTGTGACAATTTCCAGAGATGATTGTGGTGAAGAAACCGGGTGTTTACAAGGAACACGCACGTTAACTTATCTGTGCTTTTGCAAAAACGTCGTTAGCTATCATGGGGACGGTTTGGGATTCTCCGTATAAAATGTAGTAGCTTCTCCTGGTTGAGTGCGAACCCTGCACATTGTCCTGCTCTGTTTCTGCCAAGAGAAAATTGTCCAGCTGGGAGGCTCTTGTTATTGGTCCGTTATTTATTCCACTAAGATTTAAGGCCACTAACATAGCATACAGTGTAAGGACAGGAGTTCCATGAGAGCTTTTGTGTGACTTTATGGTGCACCATAGAAATCCAGCTATGACTTTAATGTTGGCAGTTACCCTTTTATTCAAAACAGAAAGAATGAGAGAGAGCACTTTTTCTCCACTTTCCTCTGTCATTAAAAAGAACGGACAGAGTCAGGGGGAGCAGCAATTACGGCAGGCATTAAAACTGTTTGTTTGACTTTGTGCTCAGGTCAGATTCCCCTGGCTTCACCTGCCTGCTACAAGCACTGTGTTGCAGTATAATCACGAGAAAAAAATGTTTTAATAATTCATTGAAGGACTGTTATCAGAAGGGGAATAGATGTTATTGCTTGACACATTAGAGCCAGGATCAAATTAACACAAATACCTGGCTGTATGAAATGCTTCAAGGGAAGGTTTTATACCCTAATTTAGTAAAAAGCAGGCAACACATTGGTGTGTTTGGATACTTTATTATACTTTTCTCTCTTCCTTATGAGTTTAAACTGAGTTCTATTGGCACTTAATGGTGGGCATTCTGTCGAAAGCATTTCTTATAAAGCTCACAACTTTCCTGCTGCACATGTACTGCACATTTGTTTGACATCAGCAAGCTTTTGTTGTCGCAGTCGGCGGGGCCCGGGTAGAGGGCCTTTGAAAGGAGGAACAGCACCATTAAGGGTTTCCTCCAATTTCATTGTTTATCTTGCAGTATTGAGGTGGGACCGAGCTGGATGATAGGTCAGATTAGGGGAGGGGGTCAGACCCTCTGTTCTCCCGGTGAAGTCATGCCGGTTTCATAAGATTTCCCATCAACCATGTGGTGTTGCAGCCCTCTCCCTTTCACCCTTGTGTGAGTTTACGGTCGTCCCATTAGTCTGCCGGTGCCAGCGTGCAGTGGCAAGGCAGCGTTAATTAACTTCCCTTCTCTGTGAACATTTTAGCGGCATTGCTTTACATTCCCAGCCCACTGCCATGTTCAACCACTGTCCTCTTTTCCTCAGCTCAAACCACCATTGTTGGCCTCTTCTACCACAACATGCACAACTACTACAAAGAGATCAGTCCTGTCAAGACCAGGTAAGATGATGGGACAATGTGAAAACTCAAATGAAAATAATTTTGGGGGGAGGTCTCTGGATTATACTGGAAGAGCTGTATGGAGTTGTTCTTTTCAGTTTTGTTTTTTTTAGGCAATACCACTTTTATCGCCTAGATTCATCTTCACTGTTCTATCACACCGTATCCTTAACGACTCTGTAAGGACACTCCCACACAAAGTTTGCAACTCCCCTCCAGTTAGTTAGAACTGAAGAAGCCTCTTGGATGAGAGGTGAAACGTCTTCAAGAAACTGAAACAAGTCCAGTTGCCTACAATACAGCAAATATAATTACCATGACCTGTATGGCAGAGAATCAGCATATTCTGAATACATATTGTTAATCTATCTAATATGAGATTAAGCTATTCAACAACAAAAACAACCTTAAAAAAAAACAGGGCTCTATGTAGTAGAGGTCAACTGATTAATCAGTTTGGCTGATCAATCGATGCTGACAGGATGTTTTACAAACTGTTGTTATTGGTGAAACCCGGGCCCGACAGTGGCCAATGGCTGCACCAACAGTGCACAAGTACAATGACCGAGCCACTTGCTCAGCAGTTGATTGTAGCAGGAGCAGTCCACGGTGAGGACAGAAAAAAAACACAGCCACCAGGGGGGTGGTGTAACAGTGTGACCAATAGTTCAATAGTCAAAGCATGACATGGCCACGGGACAAGAGGACAAAGTTTTAGAAGTTGGTGAGAACATCTGTATGGTGTAACTTCACAAAGTGGTAAATGCGTACCATCCATGCCCATAGCATAGAATTTGTGGTATCAACTGATTAGTTGACTATTGTGTTTTTTTTCTGCTCTAAACTATCCTGATTATCAGTCAGGCTCTACTTTGTACTTCCTGTGTGGGGGGTCCACAAGAGCAAAGGCTCCGCTGCTTCCTGAAGCAGGGAACAGCCGCCGCCTGGGGCCGGAGCCTTATCTGTCCTCCCGCCTATCTCTCATCTCACCACTCAACCTCCACTGACTGATACACCCTGCTATTAGCTTCACATATGCCTCAGTTAATGTCTCACCACTGGACCAGCTTGTTCCACTGGTGCTGCAGTGTTTATTTTTACCAAATCTGACATAGCAGCGATTAAGCAACTTGTTTTCCCCTCTCTGTCCTTCAGGGAAGAACAAAATGTAAAATATGTGACAGAACATTAGGAGATTGTTTTTTAATGTCTCTCCAGTTTCCTGACCCCTCTGTATTATGATAGAGAGGTGATGCTTGTATGATCCCACTGTAACATATCAGATCACTTTGAAAAACTAGTGGTTGTCAGCATGATTCATTATACAGACAGATGATCAAAGTCCCACTTAAATGCTACAACTCTGGGCCGGTGTGTAGCACTTATGTGTTGATGTGGGTGTTTCTGTCTGTATTTGTTAATGTCACTCTTGACCTCTATTTGTGTCTTTCTGTGTCTCTTACTCTGTCTTCTTGTCACCTCACTTTTCTCAAATAAAGGATGACAATAATCATTCATTCAAATCAATCAAATGATTTGATTAAAGGTGTATTAACCAGACAATCAGAGATGGGCAGAAACACATCAAAAGTAGCATTTTATAAATTAGAAATACCTGCTTATCGAATATATTATGCAAAGAGCTATTAGAATAAAACAGTTTGCTACAGTGAATCTACAAATCAAATTTTTAAAGGGTCCTGCACCTTTATAATTCCAGATATTGTGTGTTTAAAGAAACATTATGTAACTTTTTTTTTTACCTTAAAGTAACAGCTTCAAAGTCATGCTGATGTTACAGTGTCTTGTAATAGGGTGAATGGTGTCTCTGTCTCAGACACTCCTCCCCCCATCACTTGTTTCTGAATGATGTAATTTTAGTGAGAGGGTTGGATCACTGCATTATGTACATCTTTATTTCAAGATACAACTTTTCAACACATAACATTATTATGACACAATGAGTTTTGTTTGTTGTTAACACCTACATTATATCTGACAAGTTGTTACAGACCTGCGGTTTGTATTTACCACAGTGGTGTTGCACTCAAGAATTGTGAGCGCAACAGTTTCTACATAATGTTGCTTTAAAAACAAACCTTCCTGTCTGTATTCAACCCTTTTTTTTTTTAATTAAGAGAAGGGAATTAGAATTTAAGAGAGCTGTTTATCTCTGAAACACGCAAAGTCAGTACAAATGTTAAATACAGATGTGTTTCAGTTTGGGCAGTCAAACTATGGAATGGACTTTACAATGCGATGCGATGCAATACAATACGATACGATACAATGCGATATGATTCAATACGATACGATATGATCCGATATGATACAATACTGCTTTATTATCCCTCTAGGATGTCCTCTGCCCTCTGGAAATTGTGTGGCTGTTTGTCAATTTTCAAAAAATCCTCAAAATGTAAAATGACTAAAGATAACAATTTAGAATTGAATTTATTATAATTTGAAATAATGTTTGTTTCTATCATTTATGTAAACGAAATTAAAAAATCATATAAAAAAAGTCACACGTCATAATAAAGACAACATTTTAAAAAATGATAGCATTACGTTTTTAGCCATTTAGTAGCCTCGGTACAGGTAGAATTTTGTTGGATGACAACAGATGGGAGGGAAAATTAAGCAATTATTTTATGTTTTTTTAGTTTATCAGTCAAGTAACTCAGTGTTTATTTTATTTATTTCTTAACTCCAAATACAACTTTGATTTTGTATCGAACAAAGATCTTATAAGAGGATAAAACTGTTTTCTAATGGTAAAATTAATCCCTATCTTATATATTCTGTCTCTTAGGATAAATGAAGCAGCTGATTTCAAGGATCATAAAATCCAAGTAGCGAGCTGTCTAATCTCCCTGAAAGTGGAGCCCTCACCGGCCCTGTCAGTCAACCTCTCTGGAGCTCCACTCATCAAGATCGTCCTCACCCATGTCATGGTAAGAATCAACACATAAAATGACCAAGATTCTCCATATTTGACTCATGACATTATCAGCCTTCTACTTTCTGAGTGAGTCAGTCATACTGGGAAATTGGAGTGCTTTTTTTTGCTGCTGCCGAGCACAGTTGTTGAGTGTGAGACGCCCACCTTATCAGAGGAAAGAGGGTTGCCATCGGGTTGCCTGTGGCTACAGTAGCCGCCGGATCCACCCCATATGAAATCTATCAGCTCTATTTTTGGCATTCTCTTATGTAAGAAGAAGAGTGTCTATCACTGACAGAGAAGGGCCTGTGGAGCTGGGCACTCCCCAGCACAGAGAGAGCAAAGCCTATTTTGGTATTCATTAGCTTGCCTAAATTTTTCCTCACGGAGCATGTGGCTTCCAGAAAGCAAACTGATTACGGACATTTGAACTGCAGGCTCAGGGCACTTTGAAAGGAACAATAACTTTCTTTTATGAACAACATATTTTTTCTTTATGGTGGGGGCTGTGCCAGTTTTCCATTGAAATGCAGTTGAAGCTCATCATGAAAATTAACGTTAAAATGTGTACTGCATTAGCTTGTTCCCCTGTAAAATCATAGACGTGGCAGTGAACTTCACATGCATGTATGTTTTTATTTTTTATTTTCTGCACATTGATGGGATTTTGAAACCGTTCTTTTCACCCGAATAACTGTTGATAGTCTGTCAGGATAGCGTACAATTGCATTATTTTTTATTCTTTATTCAGCAGAGGGGAATACAGAAAACCAGAAAAAAGGGAATCATTCACAAAAATAGGCACACAATTTAACAACAGTCGTTGAGATAATGCTACATAATCAAACACAAACAGCAGACAATATAAATACCTTCATATAAATCAAGAGAAAAATATTTTTTTATAAAAAACTATAAATAACAAAAATGGAGACAAGAGTTATAAAAGCATGGACCAATGTAAAAAAAAAAACCTTTTCTGTTCCTTCTCCTTGTATTATAGCAACTTCAAGGAACAGTTCACCCAAACATTTCAGTCACCCCAATGCACATCCAAAGTCAGCAAAGTTTCATATCCCACAAAACATTTCTGGAGCTTCACAGCAGAACAGCGTTGCAGCATTCTCCCAAACAACTGAACTCGGAGACTTGTATTAAAACGTTAAAAAAGAAACAAAAAACATAAATGGCACAAATGTTTTGTGGACTGTGAAACTTCAGAGATAACAATGTTAAGTCTAACACGTTACAAAAGTAATATGTTACAGTAATATATTACCTTTATCATAATGGAGTAATATTAAATGTTTTTGATAGGATTTGTGGTAATATACCTACAGTTACTTAGCCAAGGAACACGTTACTACCGGAAAAAATAATAAAGACCCACCGGTTCGCTGGCAACTCGTTAAAGTTCATCATGAGGCGTGTAACGATATACATACAACTTTTTTCGATATGGTCATGCTATACATGGTTATGATTAGATCTGTTATATTCTCCACAATTCAGTTGCTCAGTTCATTTAACAGAAACCAGAAGATAATAATAATAATTCATTCAGATATGCTGGCATGGTAAGCACAAGAGTGGCGACTCCCTGTGTTAGAAGCAGCCTTAAAGTCCTAATTTGTGTCTTTTACCTTGATAATTTATATTCCTTTTGTCCGTAAGGGTCCACTGATCAAAAGGATCAAAAAGGGCTTTTCATCAAATGAATCCAAGTTGTGAATATTGCCCTGTGAAATCAATGGTTCACTGTCTGCTAACTCTGTTTGTCAAAGAGAAACATAAATTCCTTCTACAGGATACATATTTTCTTTTCTTCCTGCCTGGTGTCGTTGACAGTGCCCCCATGTTTTTCTTTTTAGCTTTCACCCCAGGTCAGGCGTAACATGTATTGCCAGTGCTCTCAGTTTGCTAGGATCTGGTCAGACAGCGCAGTTTTTGCAGTCGTTTTTGAAACGCAGCTGAACTCAAAACAAGGGAACTGATGATAAACAATACATTTTGAACGATAGTTAAAGGTTTTATAGTTAACAGAGACCAGGATAATCTGAATCTTTAGAAGCAAAAAAATATTCCCCTTTCCATTGTATAATGCCCAGTAAAATGTAAAAGTAGAGTAACACAATACTCTACACAAACAGTAATACTGTAAGGAAACGTATTACTTTCAAATGATAATAACTAGTAAGATGTACTATATACGTTACATTTTAGAAGTAGCTCGATTTGAATTTACATTTTCTGTTGAGCTGTTCCTTTAAAGTAGTAAGCAAAATTGTACGTACTGTACACATAAATTATGTCAGTGTAACTAAATGAGGGTTTGCTATATGACAACCAATTATCCAGTAGCATTAATAAGGCACTTAACAACACCAGCTGACTGAACCTGGACAACGTAGTTCTGTTTACTCTACAAGTTTTACAAGCGTGATTAATTTTCTTCTGAAGTGGATTACCAATACATTTTTTTCTCCTCACTCGTAAATTAAACCCAGGCAGCTTCATGAAGCCATGGCAATGTTGCTTTTGTTTGCCTTCATTTCCCTGGTGAAATAAATGTTTATGCTGCAATTATCTGGCTTGGTTCCTGTGACAATGATTACTGTGTTTGTTTGAGCAGACACCATGGGAGAGGGCTTATAATCTCCCTTGTTATAGGAGTGCTGGAGATGCTCAGCAGCTCTGCTGTCTGTTGAATCGAGGTGTTTCTATTTCTGTTAGCCTTTATCTCTGATGTAAGGTGAAATCAGGTTTCTTACATTCTTTCCTCTCTAGCACATTACAAATAAGCTATTATACTTATTACAAACACATACTGATCGGAACGCACCGTGCCAGTTCTTTTCAACTTAACTAAGGCTGCATAGCTCGGACGATGATTTATATTTAGGAGCTGCAACGTAACTTGGCACGCAGCGATTTTGGCACCTAGAAAAAGGATTGTTTTAAAATAACTGGTTTGCCGCACTGACCTGGAGCTGATTTTAGTCAAAAAAAAAAAAAAAGTGACTATTTTTGGATTTTTACTGTGTTTGGCACCTGGTGAATAATAATCACCTCTCTCGCTTGGAGGTAGAGAGGGCAGCTCACACACAGTATGTGGCAGACCTTTTCCATCATTGTTTACGTTGCTTTTTACTGTCTGCACAAGTTAAACCTCAAAGATGTCCTCACATAGCACCGGTTCAGTGGCTGGGAGTTAGTTGATTTGCAGCTGACCTCTCTGTTTATCCTCAGAAACAAGACAAGCACCCAGTGACTTCATTAAAACCTCAACCTGGGGGGAACTGAGTGTGTCAGCCTCCTCATCTGTCTTTTCATGCTGTCATGGTTACAACAAGGCCAGTGTGCTGTCTCTTGTACTGTACAAACAATCACCTACTGTCATGGCTCGGACCCAAGTGTCATCCATTTTCACTACCTGACACCTGCCATGATAAAAAGGTTCTACAGTGGATTGATGGAGTCACAGACTTCTAAAGAAGCGTGAGGTCATGCCATTCCCAGGTGACTCAGTCTGATCCGAGGTCCCACCATCACACGTTCTGTGGCATAACGGAGCAGGTTTGATACCCAGACAAGGTGTTATCAAGGCTGCTGGAGGCCCACATGCTTTCTCACGCCATTCGGTAGGGTGTTGATTGGACCCTGGCTCCATCAGTGATTTATTACAGCTGTCTAACTGAAGGGGAGAAGAAGGGAAGAAAAGGGAGGGTGGGAAGCATTGGTGTCTGCAGTTAAACATTAATACATACATAAAAAAGCCAAAACCCTCTCCGTGTCCTCTTTTTTCCGTTAAAGCATCACACTGCTGGTATGAAGTGAATGAATGGAAAGATTGATTTCATGAGCAGTCGATTTATGGGGTCAAAACTGAGAGGATTTAAAAAACAGATCTTGACAAGAGGGCCCGACTTTACAGGCTCATAAAGCAGTGTGTCAGTTTGGCAGCTCCATAAGAAGAGCCAAGGCGAAGGGTGGAACAGAGTGGCAGCGCTGGAAGAGTGCTGGTGGTCTGTATCTGTGCCTCAGTTCACTTGTCTAATAAGTGTTATATATAAATAGCATGATGCCTCATGAGTATGTGGCTTTAGTAGCTTTAGAAATGCATAATTTCACTGCACAACAGCTGTTAGCATAGATTATGAAGTCATCAACGTAATGTGTTATCCTTGTTGAGTTAACCACTGGTAGTCAATAATTATTTTATTTTTGTTCATAAATGGGTCACATGGGGGCTTGACAAATCAGGGAAGGACATAACTGAAAAGAACCAATCAGGAAGCAAACATCGGTGTTGGCTTCATTGTTTCCAAAAGTCACACAACTCCATTGTTTTCAAACTAAAATGGGGTCAGCAGCTTTTTCCAAAAAAGCACAATTATAAGGATCTAAAACGCCGGAGGAGTGTGGACACTCGGCGTAAATGTACCAGAAGATGTAGCCTTCAGCCTACAGATATCATTACCTTTTAAATAAATTCTTTATCAATTTATCATTTGCTTTTTGCTAGAGAGTTGGATAAGACGATTGACAACTCTCTCATATGTGTTTGCTAAATATAAGGCTATGGCTAGCAGCTGGTTAGCTTAGCTTATCTTAAACACTGGAAACAGTGGCCCTAATGTCTCTGAAACTCAGTGCCCACACGTGTCCTTAACGACTCTGTAAGGACACTCCCACACAGAGTTTAAAAAGCCTGCAACTCCCCTCCAGTTAGTTAGAACTCTTCTCTAAGCCTCTTGGATGAGAGGTTCAAGAAACAAGTCCAGTTGTCTATGATACAGCGCCTAGAATTACCATGACCTGGATGACTGAGAACCTTCATCAACACTGGAAACATTTTGAAGCTGGCAGCCTGGATCTGTACAAAGTAAACTAAAACAAAATCCCCCCACCAACCCAGCCAACAAGCTTGCATGAGAGAAAATAAAATAAATACCTTTCTGCGGGTAAATATAAATTGTTGTTTTGACTAAGCAGCATTTTTTAACACCACTCTTGCGCGTATAAACACTTTTTATTGAGAATATGTCCGATAAAAAGTTACAAATGACACTGGTGAAGAGGAAGAGGAGAAAAATAAGGAGAACCCACATTAAATGGGGGCTTTCCCTTTTGTTTTCCGTTCCAATCAGAGTGGTTTCTTTGACTGTTGACCTGCTACCAATTCTACATGCTCAATCAGCTTTAAAGCCCCTGAAAAGGGCCAACGAATGCCAATGATGCGAGATACACCGCAATGACTAGAGCCATGAACTCTCGCTTATGGCCCCAGCAATGCCTGACATTCGACAGTCAGCCTGGTGTGTCATAGACTTTAAAGCTGCACAGAGCCGGTCGACCCAGACAGGGAGTCAACCACAAGAACGGAATAGGGCATCTGGTCAATTTTCAAAATATAACACCCTGTAACACCTACAGGCTACAAGGCAAGGAAAGTAAAAAAAAAAAAAGAACAAACATAAACAGACATATAACGCAGAAAAAGATGCTTGGGGTAATTTATAATGATTAAATTCCTAGCGACATTCACTGTTTCAGTTCACTAATGTCATTTTAGAAAGTAAAGTTAGTTAAACTTTCAAATATCCTGCCTTCGTTACATAACTGTGTCAATGTGTGTTTACCAGCAGATGTATTTATATTGGATTTTTCTTTGCTCCCTGCAAGCAGTATCGGCTTCGGCCCCAAAAATTGAGTATTGTTCTGCCTCAACTACTCACCTATTGTTGGAGTACAAAAATCTTTTCTACACACATTGAATAATTGCCTGTCTTTTTTAAGGGAACACAACATGATCACTGAATTCATCATTTTCACTTTCTGAGGTAACATTACCGTAACTCTTTCAACCCAAATAACAACCAAGTGATTGAACTGGAAAAAAAATATAAGGAACATGTAGGAGCGTTTGGTGGGATTTGAGTAAACAGGTCAGGGGCAGAAAGGATCAACTGGGTGGTTTGCGTTTAAAAAGACATCTAGACTTGTCGGAGCTTCCTATACGTGTGGAAAATAATGGATTAATTGTTCAGCAGTTTTGGCAATAAACACGTAAAGGTTACTTAACGCTGTGTCGGCCAGTGCTGGTATCAGTCTTTTCTGCCACAATAATAATCACTCTTTATTGCCAGTCTTTTTATAACTCCTAGCACACGCCCAGCTTAAACCTTGTGGGCAAAATCTCTCCTCCATCTCTCTCTCGTTCTCAAACACCCACACCCATCCTTACACCAACACACATACAAATACAAGCTGTGTGAGCCAAAATACTGATCAATGACAGATGGAGCTGTTCCTCTCTTGCCAAAAGATTTAGAGTTTCTTTTTGGGCCCCTCCCACAACACCCCCTTTCTGTCACCCCTCCAACCTCGTCTACAACCTCTCACTTTTCTCAGAACAGAGCAGAGCTTATGTCAAGCAAAAAGCAAAAGGTCCTGCTGCTGATTCTGTCAAGATGAGTCTTTCTGTGGCAGCACGGGAGGGCAAAACATGATTTAGAGCTCATGAAATAACGTTCAAAGGGAATTTCAGTAACTGTAGCTGTTTATCCGCATTGAGAAAGTTTTAGCTCTATTACAGTAAGGTGATGTCATTTTCTGAACTTATCAGACTGTTCCACTTGCTAAACGCTTAACATCTTAGTCATTATATCCACATTACTGATCAAAAATCTCGTTATGTTAATATTTTGTGAAAGCACCAGTAGTCATCCTTACAATACAGCTGCTAGGAAGTGTTGATTTTTAGCAAAAAACTTGATGAATGAACCCACCTGAATTAATCATTTTATTAATTTATTCATGTCCTGCTGCTTATCCAGTCCAGGTTCAATTGCTTTCATTATTCACATCATTACAAGTTGTGACCGAGAAATACTGCAAGTTGACTTTTATACTCAATACTCACAGTTACAACAGATTAATCAGTATATCACCTAAGTTCCCACAGTATAATTTGTCTGCAGCCCTCAACTTCTGATTGCAAACATGTTTCTAGAAACAGACCAGAAACATGAGAAATATTTTAGTGGCCTCATATGAAAGCCTTTGGGAATTAAACACGTGTGAATTCATGCATGGAGAACATCTTCCGCTATCATGTGAGTTTAGTTCTTAAAGGAATCACAGCTTGTTGTGTTTGTTGTTTTGTAGTTAAATCCACAGTGCAGAGTTTCTGTGAACGTCTACCACTCAACAAAACAAACACAACTCTGTAATTTCTGGTTGTTTAATTCTCCCCAGTTTTCCTCACACCCTACATACCTCTCAACACGTCTCGTTGTTTTCTATGTTCATCTCAGATACTAAGCTGAGACCACAGCTGCATGTCTTATTACATTTCCCCTGACAGCATGATCTCACTGCAGGCCAGTTGCATTACTCCACATTCTGAATGTGGATCAGAAGAGATCTGTTCTCCATCACAGCCGCAGGTTGTGTCAGTTTGATGCTTTAATATATTGACCTTAAAGTGGTTCAACAGGCAGGTTTTTCTCAAACTCCAGGTCAAGTTTTGAGCTGTAGTTGGTTTTTTGGAGCCTGCTGGATTGAGTAAAGTGACACCATACCTCAGTGTGCTTTCCCAGACATACTTGCAATAAAGTGTTTCCTTCCCTGCCTAAATTTAACAGCAGTGTAGCTTTTGAGAAAGGCATGGATGGCCTCTCTGTTATTATGCAGAACAATTTAGTCATTGTCAAACCTGGCCGCACCCCAGCCAGCCTTTCTGTTGACTCATATTTTATCACGTTCACTTACTGTACACATGATGATGGAAGCTCTGAATAATGTTTAGAGACTCTGCGGGCAGCTGCACTGTTAAAAACTGATATCTATACCAAATTGAGAGAGTACAGTCCAAATTACACCCTGGCTTGCTGGGCTCTCAAATATTTGGAAGGTTTGAGGGAAAAGGAGAAGATTGCTTACTTATGCACTCACACTGTTTTTTTCACATTTTTTTTTGTTGCTGCTTTTTAAATTTAGCACAACCAAAGCCTGTATTTAGACTTCTTGCTCCTTTGCTCTTGTGGCTGGATATTGTCATACAAGTCCTGGGTGGAATGTGTGGGTGTATGCAGGACTGTTTTCTACGAATAATATTTCATATTAAGTCAAGGTCCATTCTCGAGCCCTTTATATGGCGTTCAACTGCATATCATGTTCTCACAATAGTATAATGCTCTGGAAAAAGCTTTTAAATTGACCAAAACTACTGTTTCCTTACAGTTTCTTTATTCTTTTGACCAGTACTTGGATCAGATTTGATTCCGCTGTGTCTGAAATGTATGTGAAATGTCTATATCTACATTTGCTTGTAGATACATGTTACAGTACCCCACTGTTGAACTGGTTTCCCTGCAGCATGCTATATCAGAATCAGAATCATAAGTACTCTATTGATCCCTGGGGGGAAAATGCATATGTCACAATTTCTCTTCTGGAATAAAAAATATCACACTATAGAGAGAAAAGTTTGTGGAACTAACAAGGAAAATTGGTATTAATGTATTCTCCTGTGTCTCCTTGTCATTGCATTGTTCTGTTTGAACAGCAAAGGACGTAGTTATTCTCATAAGACTCTCCCTTCTCCGTCTCTGATTGGTTGGCTTTGTTGGTCTGATCACTGTACCTGACTGTGTAACTGTTAGAGTACATTCAGACCAAATCCGGTTGTGCAGCGTTTCCTCACAGGCTTGTGCAGTGGTATGGGAAGGTCACTCCATGGTCCGTGTGTGTGGTGTGTTGGGAACCCCCGCTGATCAGTCTGCCAAAGGGTGAAGCTGCTGTGTTGTTACTCAACTAGCATGCTAGTCCGACAAGTGATTGTAACAGTAAACAACCAGGATGCGAGGCAGATAACTGCAGTGTGTTTTAAACTGGGGCACAAGACCAAACCAAGTGATCATAAGTGAAACGTCACGCTACACAGACAAATGTTTGTTGTGTTCCCTCTGTAGCATTTAGCCATGCTAAATAACATAACACTATTTTACTCTGCCTCTGATCAGCTGACATGCCTTTGCCACAGTAGGTTAATGCTCGTTGGCATCCAGGGATGTGTTTCAAACTGTTGTACAAGGCAACTGAGTGAATACACATGACACACTACGTTACAATACAGTGTGGTTTCAGTCATTTATGCTGTAAGTTTGATTGGCAGCTTATTTGTATTAATTTTTTTTGGAGCACACCACCGCAATTACCTTCATTATAATGAATGGGAAAACCTGCGTTTTCGCTGCGCTGCCTGCAGCCCTATTCTCTGCTCTCCTGTGTCTGGGAAATATTGTGAAGAATATCTTACCATGGACCATATATTGTGATGATAATGTTTGTATAGTTTTGGTATCATACCATCCCTACTGTTCAAGGTACAAAGTCAATTTATTTTGTCATTTTTAAACAAGGGTTTCAGCACATGTTTTTAGTACGTGGCCAAGTATATGAGCACCTTTATTTACAGTATATTCACTCTCAGCAGGACTTGTCTCACACCTGCTTTGGTTTGGTCGTCTGGAGATGGGGAACAGTCTTTGTTGAGGAGATCAAATCAAACAAACATAAAATGCGTTCAGCTCATCCGGCAGCGTTGTTTCACACATGATCAGCCACACAGCTTTAGTGCTCTTGGTGTTGCAGTCCCTCTCCAGTCCCCGCTGAGGCCTCTTTGCCTCCTTGATGCCAGCTTTCAGTCTAGCATGTAGCTTCCTTTTTATCCCACCAAAAAGGCAACTTTTTCGGCTCTGAAAATTGCCCTCACCCCTCAATTCATCCAGGCCTTCTGGTTGGGTAATGATCTTACTGTCTTTATGATCACCATGTCATCAACACATTGGCTATTGATGTCACTGAAGATACAGGTATATTCCTCAAGACTGATGTTGTTAACCTGGGTAGAAGCATTTCTGAACATTTGCCAGTCTGTACACTCAAAACAGTCCTTAAGGGCTGCTTGTAGCTTCATCTGTCCACACTTAAACACAGGGTTCTCAAATTGCCTTCCCCCTATCCCTCTCTATCCGGCCTAGGACCTGATGCCAGAAGTATAATATAATCTAGCCTGCAAAATATTGTTTTACCTATTTCTCTTTGTTTCACACTAATTTAGACTTCATATGCAATTGAAATAAGAACACAGTTCTATTTAAAAACGCGAGCTGAAGTAGACTCATCACAGGAAATAAAATGTGTTCATTTACACCACTGTTGTTGATCAAAAATGCATCTACAAAGCAAAACAGCAGTCATTTTTGCCATTTGTTGATGGCAGATCAGTTTTGAATGTGTCAGGGAGTATTTTTATTCAGTCTGTGGGAGTAATGGACAAGAAGGAGTTATTTGATGGAGATCTCCAGGTGACGGGCTGCACACCACCAGCTTATCAGTGACGTTTCAGCACTCATTAATGTCACCAGATTTTCTATCATCCTTGAATTCGAATCCAACATATTGCTAAACAGACACTTTTGTTTTTCGCTTTGAGAATAAATCATCCGCCATTGTCTTGGCAGTCAGCTCTCGTAACTCTCTCCATGATGAAAGCTGAATGTGACTCCTGCCACTCTGTGCTATGACGCTGCAGCTGGCCCGGCTGCTGCATGGCATAGACAGCTTCAGCAATAAGTAATCACAGCGTCTGTTATGAAAAGTTCATATTATTCCATGCCACGGAAATCTTAGCATCAGAAATTCGGTAAAAACCACAGGTCATCCACTTGAACTGCGTTTGAGCACCAAGCATTATTTATGTAGACACATAAATCCTCATACTGGAGTCCTGTGTCCTGTCAGCTCTGAACAAGGTCGGCCCAACCAGTGCAATAGTTTAATCCAGAATGTTAAGGTTAACCACGTCTCTGTGAAGATATGTGAACAGGCTCACTCAGCAAAAGAAAATCGGAGACTGCTGAGTCACATCTCATCTATTCTCCTGCGACTGGACATTAGCCAGAAGAAGGCTTGGTAGAGGAACAGCTCTTGGTCAAACCTGGGTCAGCTTTGCCCTGATGACCTGATCAGTTCATCAGTTCAATAAACAGCAATTATGGGGCACTCTGGTTGCTCACCTGGTACTGTACACATTAACATGGATTTTAAGCAATACAACCAATAGAGGCCACAGCTCAGAGTCAAAATGGTCCTGCACGGACCTCCATTTTTCCTTTTCTGCCACTGCCCAATCCTGTCCAATCTCCTCCCAGTTGTTCTTTAGTAACTGCTTATCTCTGTGCCCAGCCAAAGTAACGTCATACAGATGTTTAAAACTTCTCACCAACACGCATCCATCATTTTTAAAAATTCTATTGGCGACATCACTACGCTGCCCCCCACAACTGGCAGAGGTACTGCTTCATTCGTCCACATCCATAAACTTTCAGACAGTGTGCAGCAATACAGACAAAATGAGCGCATTGTTCAGAAGGCTCAATCTGTATGCGTATCTAACGTTGACCTTAAATGAGCCTTTACCTGTTTCATCTCAATAGAATAAATAGATCAATAAAAACCACAAAAACATTCATTATAGTGACACTTTTTGGACACAAGATCCTTAGTAGTTACTCCGGAACAAATTAGAAATCATCAGTTACTCTATAGAATTGGATCAGGTATTAATGGTTAACTGGAAGTTAGTTCCTCATTTGTTCCCTAGTAACGACTCAGTTTTGTGTCCCTCATTTTAAAGTGTTACCAAAATTGTTTTAAACAGAAGTATGTGTGTGTGTGTGTGTGTGTGTGTGTGTGTGTGTGTGTGTGTGTGTGTGTGTGTGTGTGTGTGTGTGTTTGTGTGTGTGCAGCAATTCTTTGGGTTTATTACTACCAGTACTAGCCTGTCTGTTTGGAATTGGCTGTTGTGACAAGGATGATGGGTGGTGTGTAGCTCTGTCCATCTTTTCTTTATTAACGCCTTGCTTGAGAACCATCTGTCAAAAGCTTGGATTTAAATTGGTTCAGAGTTGCTCGACGTCTTGGGATTTGCAGACACACATGCTCTCAATGTTTGCTGAAGCTAGCTCGACCACAGCAAGGCTCTGGCTTCCAACTCTGCCAATCATGGAAGGTCTGAAAGACATCACAAAGGACAGAGAGGCTTGCAGTCATACAAATTGCCGGGTTATGTCTGTCATCTACGACTTACATGCTTTTGTGATGCAGTGATGTGAGTGTTTATTTTCATCCTTCATCTTTTTACCCAGCAGATTCAACACACTCTTTAAATAGCAGAAGGACGAGGCATGCTCTGGGTTAGCACACCTCAGACTGCAGCCAGTGCTTTTCACGTTGATGAAGATCACTTTTGTTCCCAATGACAACTGATTGGCGTGGTCCTGTTAATGACTGGCTGTGTTGTCATCAGGATGCAACATTAAGTATTAGGTAAAACACTATCCGATTAGAGATGATGATGATGACATGGCAGCTAAGAAGATTTTTTTCCCCTTCAAAATAGTTGCATCATGATTTGCAGTGATTTTATCCCCCTGCAGCTGCTGAAATGTTAGTTAATAAAACACAGGACTCTCTCCAAGTATTATAGCTGCCAGTGATGGAAAGTACAGTCATGTTTGAGGTACTTGTACTCTACTATTTTCTGCTACTTTATACTTCTATTCTTCTACCTTTTGGAGGCAAGTGTTTTTTTTAACATTTTATGTATGTTTTCCTTACATTTAACTCCACTACATTTATTTGATAACTTAAGCATTTATGAAATATTTTTTCAGATACAAAGATACAAAATCATATATCAGATACAAAAAAACATCATAATTGACTTTGATAATCAGAAAAATGCTGAAAATGGGATTAGTGAATCAACCCCTGCCAATAATCAGTCAACCCAAAGCATATAGTATATACAAGCAGTACATGTGAGTATGTGTATAATTTACTTTTACTTTTGATATTTATGTACATTTAATATCAGATGCTTTAATAATTTAACTCAACTACTATTCATATGGATGACTTTCAAATTTACTATAGTAAAACACAATATCTCAACTTTTGCTTAAGTATGACTTTTGAATCATTTTTACAACACTGCTAGTATCACATTTAATTAGAACCTGGAAATACTTGAGTATTTCCATCTTATGCCACTTTCTCTTTCACTACAATTCAGAGGAAATATGAAACATTTACAGATGAGGTCACATTTAAGGTGTCTATAAGTTATTAGTTAAACGCATTATTACATTTAAATAACAGTTTGAATCCCAAAGACCGTAAAGTTATCTAATATTTCACGAAAAAGCAAAAATTTGAGAAAAGGTCTTCCCCCATGAATTATTAACGACCACTCAGATGTAACCCTGTTACATGCCTGACCTCTAGGTTGGGACCTACTGGATTTAGCCATCTAATTAGTTACTAACTTTATATGGAATAGCTTGGTCACCAGCTACAACATTAAAGGAAAACCTGCAACAACCAAAAAGCATTGTATACTGCAAGCTGGGCAGATGTTTCCCATGACTGAGGGGTTCTGTGTGCAAGCAAAGTGAAGAAAAGTCTCCCATTGTTCATTCGAATAAACTACCAACATTATAGTGATACAAATCTGACTGGAGATCTACAAAGTTCTCATTTAAGTTTGAATGCAAGACCTTCACTTGTAACGGAGTATCTGTACGCTGACAGCTGTTGGTGAATCTGGAGGTTGAAGTTGTTGTAAGTGTTTAGAGTAAACTCTGTAGGTGAAGCCGTGGTTGACAGCTGCACCCAGTGTGCCATAGAAACATAGAGGGACCAGAAACAACTTGGCTATCCACAATTTATCAGCCTGTGTCTCACTGACTTTTCTCCTTGATCAGTCACTCTGCATCACTCTAATGTCACTATCCTTCACTCTCTACGTCCTCCCCTTTTTACGGGGCTCAAATTTATTTCCAAGGCAGCCTTCTGTCTTTAATAAAGATTTGGAGCACCACCTCAAGTCTTGGCTGGTGGCTGAGGGAACAACAGAGTGCGCGCAAAGCTCAGCCAGATCTGAGTGCAATTTAACACTCACACCAGTGACTTTCCGGGTCTCTAACCTCACCTGGAAAATCAACTCGTGCTTGACCTGCCACAAACACACAGTTGCTAGAGAGGAAGCACGGCCAAACAGTTACTCCTTATATGTATGGTGATCGTCATCTAGACGTTGAGTCTCACCAATTTTCACTGCAACACGTGCACGGTTCTCAGCAAAAATAGACCTGAAAATGATCTGTAGACAGTCATATCGACATCATGCCAGTGTTTTCACTATAGATAAGTGTTTATCTGAGGAAGACATGAAGAGAGTACACAAAGGTGAAGGGCAGGTTTTTTTCCCTGTACAATCGCTTTTTTGTTCTCTCCCTCTCCTTCCCCCTACCGTGTTCTGGCTCTTTCAATGCAGGTTAAGGAAAATCAATTTTTCATATTTATTGATCAAAGGCACACTCCATGTGAACAGATAAGGGCAGGCAGGAGCAGCGCTGCAGCAGTGGACTAGTGGACTGGCAGTGTGTGGAGTCACACGTGTGAGTGATCCGCAGCATGTGGCCAGCCTGTTTGTCGTATGTATATTTTAGCTTGTGTCTGATACGTATTATGGTGCGATAATGATGGCTCGTTTCCCCCGTGAGCCAGAGTTTACATTTTATGCTTAATGTGAATAATTAGTCTTCCTTCGTTGCACAGGATCATAAAAGGCTCAGCGATTGTAGGGAACAAATATGACACTGTAAAGCAAGCCTTACAGCGTGCCAATTACAGTTTGTCTCTCTTCCATCTGCTTTCATTTACACCCAACAAGAAATGTGAGTTCTGAGCCCACATGGGAGCAGTAAACTCACCCACAGGGTTACTTACAGCTCCTCAAAGCTGGCGGCAGGCTCGTGATGACGGGCTGCATTTTCAGCGCTCTGGTGGTTCTTGGAGCCGATGTGCTGCCTGCTCTAATGGGCAACATGAATATCTATCCATTGCATTCACCTCCAGGGTCACAATACACGATGACTAAAGAGCTGCGTGTGCGAAACAGACAGAACGAGAGCAACATTTTAGTTACACAATGAAGTCTGAATTGAATGAAGTCGTATTGTGCTTTGTAATATGAATCACAGAGCCTATGGGCCAGGAAACAGACAGCCTGACTGTCAGTTTCACTCTCGCTCTCACTTTTTCCAGAAGGAAACGGTGCAGACGCAGTCCATCTAATCATACACTTATTCCGTCTAAGAGTGGAGGCTCGGGGAAGGAGAAGAGGTGTGCAGTCTCTTACTATACACCCGAGCAGCCAATCGAATTGTTGTTTTCTTCGGATGACAGATTGAGGAGGGGAGTGGACTGACCTGAAACTAGGGCCAAGCCCCAATTACTGCATTCTTGCTCCGTAGCCATTAGCTCACTGTCTCTCGGGAGTCCAGATCTCATATGAAGGAATGACACGGAAAAAGTGAGCTATAATCAAATAAGATCCTTGAAGACAGTAGGGATTTTCTCTCGGTGTAATAATCACCTTTGCTGAGTGTCGATCTACGTCTTGTCTGTCCTCTAGTATGATCTCACAGCACTTTAGCTCAAGTCTTCTTTCTAGATATTTAAACACCCTTTTGTATCAGAAGCAAAATTAATAAAGTGGTTTACTCCACTGTACATACAAAACAGTGTTTTTTTTAGTCTTTTCTAGTCTTTTATTCTTTACAATGGAAGTAGCCAGTGACTGAAAAAAAAAAAAAAGCTCCATACTTAT
>OMLP01033511.1:35733-59131 GCA_900302685.1 Spondyliosoma cantharus
CATACTTAGACATCACAAAGCCAAAGAGCGTTGAGGAAAGAATGCTGCTAATGTGTGTCTAAAATAATTCACGTTGTCTTTTTGATTAAAGCAAATATTCCCCCCAAAAATGTTCTGAGAACAAAGCTTGCAATTGTATGTGCCAGTACAATCCCAGTGCAACTGTGTTTCTATACGGCTTTTCTTTTCTCTCCCAGTTTAAGATCTCAGGTTTATGTCACTTTTCTTTTTCAGACTAAAGAACAGCAGGCGCAAGTAGTGAATCAAAGCAACAAAGTCTTCCTCTACTGTGCCTTCTTGGACTACAGGTGGGTTTGTGTTTATGAATCAGATGCAGCATGTCTTAATTATTCATTCAGGATGCAGAGCCAAAGAGATTTTATCTTGATTGTTGCATGTTCTTTTGCTCAAGTCTTAAAGGTTTTAAATCATAAGAAATGACCAATGATTTGGAAAAGGTGCGTTTCCCTTTTCTCATTCAAATCAAAAACATCCAGTGTTGCATGTGTTGCTGTTTCGGTTTTATGTCTCTTGAGCAACAGCCCTGGTGATCTAATAAGTGGAGCCAAAACACAATTTAGAAAGTATAAATCATTTCTAAAGGGAGTGTGTTTTAGTTGGATTCAAAGGTTTCCTCTCCTCACTCCCCTCTGCCTTGAGGCTAAAGTAAATTATTGGATTGCCCTGTCAGATTGCCCTGGTACATTGAGCTAAGAAATCTCTCTGTGTGCCTCCCACGATGGCTCATGTTGAGTGATCCCTGCCAGCAGTGCTCCAATGAAAACATTTTCTAATTCTATGGGTTTATTTTTCATCTTTACATTAATACATCTCTTGAGTGTGTCTGTAAATAATGATAATTGTCATCTTTTTCAGTTCAAATGAGGGGATATGGTCCAATGAAGGTTGTGTACGCTCAGATGGGAACATGACGTACTCTGTGTGTTTGTGCAACCATCTCACCAACTTTGCCATACTTATGCAAGTAGTGCCCATAAAGGTATGTTCTGGCTACACTTTAAAGCAGGAAAGTCGTAGTTTTTCATAAAACTAATAGACATAAGACTGTGAAAATATGTAATGATAAGGACTACACAAGGTCTGATATAAGGTCCCATGGAGTCCACTGGAAAGGGCGAACTTCGGCTCTCTACACTCCTTGTTGTAGCTATCTCTGGCTGTAGCTATGCCAAGTTAAAATATCTTCTGGGAAGAAGGCCTGTTGATGGTTTTTCAGCTCTGTGCTTTTCTGTTACTAGGTCATTTTTAAAATCAGTAAACCTCCCACTACTTTTTAGAAGAAGGTTTATCACCAGCGGTGTCCCTCTCTCCGAGTCTTTGTCACAAAATAAGTAGATTTTTAGGAACATAATTGGACAGGAAACCGTGGTTTACCACACAGTAACCCATCAACCAGAAGCCCCCACTGAAGCCTCTGGACAGTTTATCGTTCCACCCCTAAGGTCAACTGTAAGCAGACCCACACAGTCACAATGTCGGTTTCACTGGTGGTTTTATACTTGAGGCACTTCAGACAACTATGATTAAGTGTGGTTCTTTCTGGGTCGCTGCACAGGTCACTGGTCCATTCCTTTAAGGCCCACAGGCTGCACTTTAAACCATTTCTTCAACTGTCCCTCTGAAAAATTGCAACCATTCCCTTCCCTGAATACTGTCCTGCCCGCTATTTTACATTTTCCTCATGAAGCGCTATTTGAATTCCAAACCTGTGTACTTTGTTATCTAAGAATATATGCCATTGCATTTACTGGTCAGCATCCACGATGGCTTCTTTAAATAAAAAAGAGGAGCTAAGTGGGCCAGCGCAGTATTTAAGGAGCTGAAGTCTATTTGATGCTATACTTTCCCTTCGCCAGTCTCTAATTAGTGGGCTGCCTCATCCCTCAGCTGCGAGAGAACATCCCACTGATCCCTTTTTTTCTGGGAGGCTCAGACTCCTCTGCCCTCGTAATGACAAGGCACATGTGAAGACTGTTAATGGAGAATTAAACCCAAACCCTCAAAATAGCCTGAACTCCAAAACAACATCAGTGCAACGGGCCATACACCATGTGGATACGGAGAAACACAATTATCGCTTATTGGACAACATATACATTTATCCCCAAATCATAAAATAAGGGAATTGACTGTACTTTTACAGTGACTCAATACAAGAGAAAAAAAAGCCTCAAAAACAGTTGCATTTAAGTAGACATACAGAAAAAAAAAATGCAAATTCAAAATAAGTAGGGAAAGAATGAATACAAGATGTTTTTGATTCTGATAAGTAAAAAGAAAAATCAACAACAACAAGTAAAAAATTAGCTTGATGAAATTTCTTGAAATCAATCAATCAAACCTTATTTGTATAGCACTTCATACAGCAATGTAACCGGAACTGTTTTGTCACAATTAAAACAACACACACACATACATACATACATATACGGCAAGCAATGAAAGATAGGAACTTATGAACCGAGGAACTGAAAAACACATGAAACATTATCATTAAAATACAGGAATAAACCACTGTTGTTGATGAGATCTTGAGATCGTCTGTGTCTTATATTAAGTACTGATGAGGTTTTTTTAAGTAATAATTAGACAAATACACTTAGGTAAGATTCAGACTTCATCTGGAAACTTCTAGATTCATCCCGGTGGCTGTTTTTTATTTACAAAGGAGGGTATAAACAGAAATTTAAACAAAGCTTTATGACCCTGTAAACAGCCATAACTTGATCAGTCATTTATAACTATATGCAACTGCGCAATACTTCATAGCAGTATAATTTTGTGCAATATCTCAGTTCACAGTTTTTTCTAAATCTTCTGTGCAATATCATATCATCATCAATATTATCTACATTCTAATTACATTGTAGTACCAGGTATACATCTAACATCTCTATTACTAGTAGTATTTATTTTTCTGTGTACATAGTTGTAGCATATCCTAGTTTTAATACAGTTATTTTATATTTGCATATTCTTACTTACTCTTATTTATTTGTATCTTGTCTCTATTGATCTGTTCTCATATTCTTGCTCTAGTGTCTACTGTACAATTCAGTTCTAGAAGGAGCTACTGTACTCTATCCAATTTCCCCCTCAGGCATCAATAAAGTATTTCTGATCTCTGATGACAATATGCCCATACTTTCAGAGTAGAACTATAATGAGAGTCAGTATTGTGTTCATCATCATACACCATTGGTTCCTGAGTGTCCGACGCAGGCTGAATGTGGTACAATGTACTGACCCACCAGTAAGCTAAGTAATAATGATATTACATGTGGTCTGGTCCATTGTTGATAATGTTGTTTCTCGCTGCACAGCTCACTACTGGCCACAGGGTGGCACTGTCAACCATTGGTTATGTTGGCTGCTCAATTTCCATCGTCTGTCTCGCCATCACTCTGGTCACTTTTGCTGTTCTATCGTGAGTATCATCAGTTCATCACATCAGTTCATCACATTAACAACCTTTGATAAAAACATTGTTAACATTTCACACTCATTAACAGCTAACATTTATTACATTATACACACATTACACATTCATATTTGCACTGTGTAATTATTCTCAACATATATATATATATATATATATATTACTATACATTCAAATATCATATTTTAATCATGTAACTAAAAATTGAAATGATCAAATAAATGTAAAAGCACAATATTTGACTCCAAAATGTAGTGGAGTGGAAGTATATAGTAGCAGGAAATAGAAAAACCCAAGTAATGCACAAGTACTCCAAGATTGTACTTAAGTACAGTACTTAAGTAAATGTAATGTACGTCATTACATTCCATGTAACTATGTACATTCTTTAAAGTCTACATGATCATAAATGAAATGCAAATATGCAAATAATTTGATGTTTTAAATGCTACAAGTTCTTGTGATCAAAGTACCATAAAGCCTTGATGGTATGTGATGTTGTACTCTGCAGCTCAGTGAGCACCATCCGTAACCAACGCTACCACATCCATGCCAACCTCTCCTTTGCCATCCTGGTGGCTGAGATCTTACTGCTCATCAGCGCTCGCTTCGACCCAGGCACGGTGGGTACACAGTATAGATTATATTGTTGATGATGGTTAGGTGGGTTGACATTATCATAATATGAGACTTTATAAGGTCTTTGATTTTGGAATCTATTTTAATTTATTTATAAAACACATTCAGAACAACAGCAGTTGGCCAAAGGCCTGAACAGTCAGAAATTGCAAAAAACAATGCAATAAAACACAAAAAAACAGGGAAGGAAACCCTCATACTGAATCAAAAGCCAAGGGGGAAAAATGTGTTTTGAGATGGAAGCCTAACGTGTAGAGGCAACTAATTCCACAGTTTGGGGGCTGAAGCCGCAAAGGTGGGATCTCCGCTGTGTTTCAACCTTGATCTGCCGAAAACCAAAAAGCAACTGTTTCCTTTTAAAGGCTGCATTATATCAAAGTCATGTCATTTTCTGAACTTACCAGACTTGTTCTTATACTACCTTTACCCACTTAGTTATTATATCCCAAATATAGATTATTATTTATCAATAAAACTACAAGTAGTCATCATTACAATACTGTTGCAATATCAATATCAAAGTATTTGATCAATAACATTGTCATATTTAATTTTTTTGCCCAGTGTGAGTATCCTGACATAGTCTAAAAATATTGTAATATAATGTTATGGCCATATCACCCAGTAACAATTATTATGATGGTGAACATAATAAAAAAAAGTCTGTTTTTTTCCCGTCCCAGCTGCCTTGTAAGGTCATGGCCGTCCTGCTTCACTTCTTCTTTCTGAGCGCCTTCGCCTGGATGCTGGTGGAGGGCCTCCACCTCTATAGTATGGTGGTGAAGGTGTTCGGCTCAGAGGGCAGCAAACACTTCTACTACTATGGCATTGGCTGGGGTAGGTCTGCTCTGCCGTCTCTCATTACTGAACTTCGATGGAAAAAAGCTTATGGTCCTCAGTTTCACCCAGTACCCTGCCTCCACCTCATACCAAGACAAAGTTGTTGACACGGTTGATATTTGTGACTTTACCTCATCTTCTGGCCAATTTTTGTAAATAACAATTACCCTGTTAAGTCAATCTGCTTTGAGTTACATTCCAGTATAACTACGGTGTCTCCTGCTCTCAGTAAACCAGAGTTTGATGGACAGATAAAAAGAATCTGGGACATACATTATACTGTCTTTGACTGCTGTGAGGAATGCATAATCTCTCCTTCACATGCTGAACCCATTAGTGGAAAAATTATCCTTTTTTTTATTACTTCCTCTCCTCTTGCCAGAGTAATTTTTTTCATTTTGTGTGGCCAACTGCAAATGATGTGCTGGAGACTTGTCTGACAGTTATATATAAAAAGTTTAACATTTACATAAGTAAGTGCTGCTGCTACTAGCTGTGATAAAGTTTGTTTACTACTTTATCTTTCATTTCCTCCTTTAAAGTTAAAGTTCACTTGTAGTGTAGTTATAGTTATGCTTAGGCTTTTTCCAGGGAAATTAGCAGTTAGCAGCACAGTAGGTTAATAAAAGCACTACTGGGTCTAGAAGTGTGTGCAAAGACAGGTGCTGCAACGGGAGGATGGAAAAAAGCATCAGATGTTATGTTATATTCATTCAACACGTTTGTCAGGCCTTGCACACAATGCGTATTTTTGTACAACTCCACAGGGCAATTCCACTACTAAAGCACAATAATATGACAATGTCTTGAATTATTACCTAATCTTGAGGCCCTGACCATCGGCTGTATAAAATATGAACAGAGCTACCTTGTCTGAAGCGGATGTGCCTCAAACCTGCAGTCTCTATTGTGGCCTGCAGGGGGCGACTACCCTGGTTTCAAAGGAAGTCTGACTGTATGTAAGGCTTATGAGAAAATTACCCCACTTCTCACTGGATTTTTTTTACCTCAGTAAACAGTTTCCTCATGAGTTTATAGTCTTAAGTCTTCCTTTATACAGCAGGATTCATTTTGTAAATTATTGTCACATTTAGAGTAAAATAAATGATAAAACAGGGTATGGCTTGTTGCGAACATGGTGACTGACAATCAGTATAGATAGCAATGTGTATGCTCCCCAGCTCCACTCTCTAGTTCGAACAAGGTCACTTCTGGCTCCAAAAAAACAAGATGCCGACAAACCATAATGCCAACACTAAAACATTAGTCCATAAATCAATTGATGACATCACTTTCGGTTTGCACTTGTTCCTGACATGTACTGTATATCAGCCCTGTGAATTGCATCTATTGATTATGTTACTCTATACGGTGCTTTTCTCTGGCATTCACTGCATTTATTTTAGTGCGGAGAGTCAGTAGGAAATAATGTCATGCAGCAAATCTCCTTGGCCTGAATGAGCCAGGTCAATCGCATTATATAGAATGCATTTTAAGACAAGGCCAGTAGAACAAAGTGGCGTGGTGCATACCCATAAACAAATGTGTGTTTAATATACAGTGATTACCACAAATGGATCAATACAGCAAATATAATCAGGCTGCATATGTTATGCAGTCACTGTACTTTATTGATACATAAACACAACAGGGTACAGGCACGGTGCAAAGAGATCACATTTTTACCCCATAAGATGTTAATTCCATCATGAGTACAGTGTGACATGTTTAGTTAATGTGTTGGGTTTTTTTCTTTGTTTATTACCAGGCTCTCCGTTGGTGATATGTGTGGTGTCCATGACATCAGCTCTGGACAGTTATGGTGAAGTGGACAAGTAAGTATGACACATGGAATTCATTTAATTCCATCAAAGCTTGTTAACATTGCATAAGAATGACATCAACTGCGGAAGAAATTGGAACTATCAACTGTGTTCATTGTTATTTAAAAACGTTTGGGTTAGCAATCACCACATATGTCATTCTTTATTTACATTACAGCATTATGAAATTTTATTTGGAAGGGAACACAGAGTGATTTCTGTTTTTTCAACTCTTGCTTTCTAAGCTGTTGGCTGTCACTGAAGAACGGAGCCATTTGGGCATTTGTGGCACCAGCTCTGTTTGTCATTGTGGTGAGACATTTTTTACAGTTCCCATTTTGTTGCGTCATTTGATCTACAGTTTAAAGAAAAACTTTGAATTCTGTCAAAATTCAGTCATCATCCAATGGCGATTGAAAATCGGGTGAAGTTTCGTAAACATTTCAACACAACAGTGTTGCAGCGTTCTCCTATACAACGGAAGTAGCTGGGGACTTGTTTTAAAACAAACGAAAACAACTGAAAAATAAACATAACATGGGTCTATATGAGTCGTCGGGCAGAATCCAAGTCTGCAGAAGCCCAGACAGTCCAAAATGACTTGAAAAGACGTTAGTTGCAACTGTTTTCGGGGTGTAAAAACGTCTTATGAAACCAATATTTGATCTCAGGCTTTCCATAGACTTACACTGGACAAGCTGTTAGGAACCATACTTCAATTGTTTAAGAGAATGCTGCGACGTTGGTTTGCCGTGAAGCTCCGGTAATGTTGTGCGGACTATGAAACTTCACCCCCTTTTACATGGACTGGGGAGAAGAGATAATGATTGAATTCGCCTTTCAATCTGTATTTATTGTAAACTTGTATTCTATTCGAGGAGGAAAGTTTCACTGTGTTTAATCTATTTAACATTCTTTCTGATTACCAGGTGAACATTGGCATTCTGATATCTGTGACCAGGATCATATCCCGAATCAGTGGAGAAAGTTACAAGGTTCATGGAGATGCCAACGCAGTCAGGTGAGTTTATTCGCTTTCGTGATCAGATCAGTGCTCTCTTAATTATTAAATATCTTGCTCTTATTAAAAGCGAGTAATATAAACATGATTGTCTCTTGTTTTGTTTCAAGGCTGACTGCAAAGGCAGTGGCTGTGCTCCTGCCTATACTCGGCATTTCCTGGATCTTTGGCGTTCTTGCTGTCAACACTCACTCTCTGCCGTTCCTTTATATTTTTGCTGTATTCAACTCGTTACAAGTAAGTTCTCCTGTACAGGATCTTTACTTTTCTAAAATGCTCACAGCCATTTGTGAAAAATCTCCTAAATTTGATATTTTTTCTTTGTCGTCAGGGGTTCTTTGTCTTCTTGTTTCACTGTCTTCTCAACTCTGAGGTACGGTGCAAAATATGTCACACGCATGATTAATGTCTTGATTTGCTTGGAAGTGATTTTCCTGGTTTATGTTGATAAATCCTGACATCATTGTCTGTTATGGGTTACTTCTTTCTGCAGGTCAGAGCTGCTTTCAAACACAAAACCAAGGTGTGGTCTTTGACCAGCAGCTCCATCCGAAACATCAACGTGAAGCCATTCAACTCTGATATTGTGAGTGCTTGCTTAAGCAAAAATGAGCTTCACAACTCTTATCTGCCTGACTCTAACGTTCTCCTTCCTGTCTTCTAGATGAATGGAAATAAGGAGGGCGTGACTCCCACCAAGATGAACACATGGGACAAAAGCACCAACTCGGCCAATCGTATCGACCTCTCCGCTGTGTAGAGCCACAGATGGTCACTCCTCTCTGTGGCAGACGAGCAGTCTGAGACACCCTAGTGTAGAATGACAAACACTGGCCATAATATTTGTAATGGCTTAAATTGAACACTCTTCCACTCAAGTGAAAGTGATACCAAAGGAGGTGTGGCTTCACCTTTAAAGACAAACAGACTATGAGGACTGTGCCTTAACTTAAACTAAAACATAAGTTGTGTCCCCCCCAAAAAAAGCAGGGATTTCTGAGAAGGTCTGTGAAGTTGATTGTTACTCGCCAAGTTTTACTGTGGGATCATTTTGTGTTCAGTCACCTTACTTGCGTGAGCGTTTATTTGGCCCCCCAAATAACAGATTACTGTGCATTAGCCGTAAGCTAGCAAGCCACGACACACATCATCAGTAAACTACTTCAGATCAGAGCAGAAACTGATGTGATTCTGGGTGTTTATTTCTCCAAAGGACTGGCTCAAAGCTGCTAAACAGCGGCTTTGCTCCTGGTTCTGCCTGACCCGCCCCGCACAACAGACATCAAGCATCTGAAGTTTTGTTTTGATTGAAGAGACCCCGAGTGGCAGGAATTACACATTGTGCCTGTAACACAGATCCGCATTTTGCAATATATGATTATTTGCTTTCTTGCTGAGAGTTAGATGAGAACGTTGATCCAACTTAATTGTTTGTTCAGTAAATATGAAGCTCTCATAAGCAACTGGTTAGCATAGCTTAGCCTAAAAGCCTGACAGCCTAATAGCACCTATAAAACCAATGTGAAGATGACACATTGTGATTTTATGGTTATGTGTTATCAGTTTCCTCCATTATTCCTGAATCTAAGCTAAAGTAATCAGCTGCTAGTTGTAGCTTCACAGCAATCTTCTCATCTGACTTTCAGCAAGACGCAGAAAAATCTAATTTCCCTGAATGTGGGGACTTTCCTTTAAATTACGAAGATGATTTTTGGCATGTAGTATACGTCTTACGTAATATGGTAGTACAGCACATCAGTTTTAGTTTACAAATTCACAAACATTGATAGAAAATCATGGAAAGCAGTACATTTAGCTTAAGTATGGCTTAAAACAATGATATAATTTCACCTGTTTGTAACATCATCTCCACAAAAAATGAATTGCTTATTTTATCTAGATGAACTTCTCGATGATTCCCGTGATTCGTACAGCTTTAATATAACTTTGGGGACGACACAACAATCAGCAGTGTAGCAGTGAATAAGACCCAATGTAATTCTGATAATGTATTTATTTATTTTGTGATTCTGAGTTCTGTATCATGTCTTCTGCAAAATGTCAAAGCTCAACAATCTGTCTTTTCTCGTGTTCAATTCTGTGTGAATTTGTGTGCTTTCTCTGTTGGAATAAACCGATTTGCAGTACCTCACATCTGAGTTGCTGCACCACGTTACACTTTTTGAGGAACAAATCAAATCAAATCAACTTAATTTATATAGCCAAAAATCACAATCGCATTGCCTCGATGGAATGAATACTGGTTGTGGTTTGGACACAATTCTGTGAAGTTTTATGGTGTCTTTAGCTGTTTTTCTGTTGCTAATTTCTTTGAAATTTTCATACATTTTTATACACTAAAATGTTTTAATATGTTCTGAAATGGAGGGACTTATTGCTTTTTTTCTTAACATACTGTGAGAATGGAGGGAGATGACACATTTTAAACTGTCATTGATCTTACACTGTACCTGCATTAAGTTTCCTAAAACAGGATTTACTGTAAGTCACTCTGCGCTCACTTTTCATGTCTGATTTAAAGTTAAATATTTCAGTATTTCTATGCTTGTATGACCAACAAATTATTGTTGTCTTGTGGTACTATGGTTTGTGCCTCCAATTATCTATTATTATAAAATGTTTATGACAAAAAATCTGTGATATCTTTATTACATGAGTTTCAGCATTATTTTCACTTTTGTACTGATTGCTGGCCAATACAACTTTTACTATTTGCTTGACACTTGTGCGTGTACCTGTGAATCACCTTATTATTAATCAATTTTTTGATAAGTGTGGCTTTGAAGAATATCAAGTTACTGAAATGGTAACTGATGTATAATTATTATTGTTATTATTACTGTTGTTATTATTATTATAGCCTTTTTCATGGCTTTGTTGGATAGAACGTAGAGTGAGAGGAAATTGGGATGAGAGAGAGAGAGAGAGGTGGATTGACATGTAGCAAAGGGCCACAGGTTGGACTGAACCTTGGGCTGCTGAGGCAAGGACACAGCCATTGCACATGACAATAGCCTTAAGACATACTTGGAGAATGATTAGCCTATCCTTTCGCAACATTTTTATAGTATAAGTTGGTAGTATACAATGAGGATATCAGTGCATAGAATGTTTTACAGCAACATGAGATCAAAATTGTAAGACCCAAAACGCAAATCTCATTGAAACCTATTGTTTAAACTCTGGGTCAAATTTTGGACTTGAATACATTTATACATGCGCACACACACTCATAGACGCAGTACAGATCACAATTAAAGACTCATACATGCAGAAAAAAAAAATCAAGGCAAAACAAGACAAAAAAAGGGGCCTTTGTGAATGACACGATCCTGCAGAAAGTGCGTATGTACATTAAATGCTATATCCACTTACTTATAGCACACAGAAACTATACACATCTAGAAGTGTACAATACAAATTAATGATTGGCAGAGGGGAACTGAATTGATTTCAGATGTCAAAGAAAATAATTCCATATTTTGTAGAATTTAGCGGTGGAGCCATAGCCCTTACCTTCTCCAGCTTAGAGTATGACAAAAGATCTCTCAGCCAGTGATAAACTGTGGGAGGAGTGGAGGATTTCCATCTGAGTAAGATCAATCTCCTAACCAATAGGGTGGCAAATGCTATAAAGTCAGCCTTGAATTTAGGCACCAGTAGGATAGAGGGTACCACTCCAAACAGGATAGTTACTGCGATAGGGTCAGAGGGCACATTTAATATAGTAGATAGGGTATTGAAAATATCAGTCCAAAAATTATGGAGAGTTGGACAAGTTAAAAACCTATGAATTAAGGAGGCTGGAGCCTGCTGGCATCTATCACAGAGGGGGTTTATGTGAGGGTAAATCCCAGAGAGCCTTTCTTTACTCCAGTGAGTGCGATTGAGAATTTTAAATTGTATTAGTCCATGTTTGGCACAAAAAGAGGAGGAATAGACACAATACAAGATTCCTAAATGTCCTCATCAAATACCCTTTCACAACATTTTTAGGGTACTTACATCTTTATGATCGTGAAGAGGCAAACAGGAAATGTGAGGAGAGACAAAGCAGTACGACAGGCAACAAAGGTCCCAAGCTGAAATTGACACAGTGATCTTGTTGTTACGTGGTTGGGATATTAGCAAACAAAATGCTAATAAATCTAACTAAAGATTTTACTAAATCTAGCTAACAATCATTTAAATGGCACCTGTCTATGATGCTGTCGTTTCTGTGATGTATAAACACTGGTGGATTGCAAGACTATGGGCCATGGGCCTATTAAGCTCTGTTTGCATCCAGAGCCCAATAGGCAAATACAAACACTTGCTTTGAATGTGATATCCTCAGACTGAATGAAAATGATTTCATTTGTTTTTCAGAAGGAACTTTAACTGAGCCTTGACCTATTACTCTTTTATGAGAATGGAACCATCATCGGCAGGTACAATTGTACGTGAATACGTTACTAATTGGGAGTATATGTGATAGATTTTATTTTATGTGGAATACTAGTTGTTTTGGTTATTTTTTAATATTTCTGTGAGCTTTGTGTTTCTGTGCATATATATTTTCAGTTTTGTGACAACTACCCAAAAGTCATACTTATGCAAAAGTAAAGATTGCTTAACTACTACTTTGGTACAAGTGGTTCAAGTGAAAGTAATTTACTTAATTAAGTAACAAAAGTCATTTTCTGGCAATAAATGTGCTCAAGTATCAAAGGAACAAGTAGAAGTAAAGCAGGCTAAATATTTAAATGTAGCCCATGATATACTGTATACTAGAGGCCGGCCGATTATCGGCTTGGGCAATTATCAGAACTAATATTCAGCATTTATGTTTATTTTTTTAATAATATGGCACATAAATAGAAATTAATAAAAAAAAATGAATGGCTCTGTTGAACCATGCAATCTTCTGACTAGCTTACTAAAAATATCAAATACATGTAGGTAAGTAAAAAGGACAATATTGCCTCCACAATGCAGAAGGGTGGATTTATAAAGCAGCAGAAAATGTTAATATATGTTTATATGCTGTATCAAAGGTGTACTCGGTGTAAGTTCAGTTTTGACCACTGAACACACATAAAGGAGCACAAAATGTGTTGTAACCTCTTGATGTAGCACTTAAAAATAAGTCATTGCTAAACCAAGGCATTGAATTACAACTTTACGAGTTGTCCCTGAAAGCGCCATCATCACACAGCCTGCCAGTCCGTCTGCGCATGCTCACCGTGAGATATGAATAACTGCAGAAAGGTGAAGAAGACAATATCTGAGCACAGTGTCTCAATAGAAACAGCTGCGAAGAACACGAACGTGAGCTTTTTAACTTCTATTGACGTAACGGGACTCACTGAAACCGCTAAATAACCAAGCGGTGCCACTAATATTTAGTTTAAACACAGTTGTTTGTTTGAGCTTGTTGTGTTGATGGAAACTTCGTAATGTTGTTATGTTGATATTCCCTTCGGTGATAAAGCTCGTCACGTGTTGAGACAGTATTATTCATCAATGAAATGGGATTAACCGGTTTGAAGGACGTCTCGTGGGACTATACGTGTGTGTCAGTCGGACAAGTATCGTCCTGAAGCTGCTCCGATACTTTAAAGCGTTTATTGTTGTTGTCCATGGAGTCTGTTGGGAAGTTTGAGTTCAACAGGAAAGACCTGATTGGTCATGGTGCCTTTGCTGTTGTGTTCAAAGGCAGACATAAAGAGGTAATTTTTTTCTTTTTGAGACAAATCAGTATGCCTTGTTATATGTCATTGTTATCTGCTGTGTTTCTGTACTCTATTTTTTTTATTTTTTATTTGAACCTTTTGAAGAAACGTGACTGGGAAGTTGCTGTTAAGTGTATCAACAAGAAAAACTTGGCAAAATCACAGTCCCTGCTTGGTAAAGAAATCAAGATACTAAAGGTAACAAATTCTCTTTTAATGTCTTACCACACAGTGTGTCGATCTTTCTGTGTGGCTTTAACCAGACTGTTTTCCTACCTCTTCTAGGAACTCAAACATGAGAATATTGTTAGACTGCTCGACTATCAGGTAAACATGTTTTGTTTGTCTCCTTCTTCCTGCAAACTCACACTCGTCAGCAGCAGCTACACAGCAATACATGCATGCAATAGACTTTGCTGTCACATGTTGCAAATATTGACACGTTGAACGTCATTTACCCATGTGACACTGATTTGGCTGTCGGTTGTTGTAGTTTTTCATGGGACGACTAACCTCAACAACTAGAATTGAAGCTCTCATTGATATTGTATAGAAGTTTGAGATCCTTAAAACAAATTATTCTAAGAGATGGGGTTAACCCTAATTTTCAAACACCTAATAAGATATCCTGAATCTAACCATGACATTGATTCCTCTGTAAGGTGTAAAACAGGACATTAACCATTTGCTTGTATTTGAGCTTGCGTGAGTGTGTGAGCGCTCCGCTTCTCATCTTACCGACACCTGCCAGACACCAGTGAGCTGATCTCTCACTATTTCAGACAGATGGCAGGGTGCAGCTGGTTAAACACTGGCTTATCAAACACAGAGTCTGAGTAGCATCTCACGGCAGACGCGCTGTGCGTCTGCATGCAAGGCTAAAGACCTCAGATGATACACTTCAGGTCACACCACAGGTCAGGCTTGAGCATTTTCTAGACGTGTTAATGTACCTGCTTACCTTCAACCTATTGTGATACTCGTAATATACATCATAATAGCCATGATGGACAAGTGGTAAACACTTTTTAAGTTTCACACCAGTACACAGCCCCTACTGGCTTTAACTTGGTGACAAACAAAAGTCTCGTGGGTCTGAAACCATAAATTTCGCACCCCCACCCCACCTCATCTTACTTCATTCATCTAAAATCACGGACAGCCCTTGCCTGCGGGAGGTGGGAATGGGGTCAATAGGCACATTTTAGCTGGTGCACCCATGTTTTAAAAAACGTTTTAGTCATTTTGGTGGAAAAGCCGTATTAGTGACCTTTTTAAATAGCGAAGGAGCAGGGAGCCAAACTGGGGAGGAACCCATAATTTCTAGTAACGCCGCTAATGACTGGCCAAAAAAGAATGAACTAAGTCTAGGAAATGAGCTGGTGTCACTGAAGCCTATGACACAATCTGTTAGTAAATCGAGGGATTGTTGATATAAGCCACAATTAGGGCTGCATCTAATTATTTTCATTATTAATTATTTTTAATGACTAGTTTAATGATTAATCAAGGAATCTTTTATTCTGTAAAATTTCGAAAAATTGTGAAAAAGCCCAAAGCAGCGTCTCTAAATTGCTTCTTTTGTCAAACCAATAGTCCAAAACCCCAAACGTCTTTGGTTGGTTATCAAATTAATCTGCAAATACTTTTCTTTTGATCAACTAATTGCTTAATCGACTAATTGTTGCACTCTAGTTGCAATTCTAGTTTTAATTCCTGATCTCCCTACACAAATAAATGTGCTGTACAGTGTTATTATTATCGTTAATCACATCCGCTTAAATGTAACTTTTGATCTATTCTCAGCTTTATTGGTTGTTATTATTATTTTCACTCTCGATTCATCTACAAATTAGTTTCACAATTAATCGAGTAAATGTGAAGCCTATAAAATGTCAATAAATTGTGAAAAATGCTCATAAAATTTCCCAGAGCCCAAAGTGACTTGTTTTAATTGCTTTTTTTGTCCAACCAATAGCCCATAACCCAAAGATTCTTCATTTACTGTAATAAATGACAAAGAAATGCAGCAAATCCTCAAATTGAATAGGCTGACTCGATTATCAAATAAGCTGGCAACTAATTTCCTGTGAATCGACTAATTTTCTTATCATTATAGCTTTTGTATATTTCCATTGATAATTTGCATTATATCTGATTTTATCAACAGGAAATGGGGGGATGTGTGTATCTCGTCATGGAGGTAAGCATTGTTAGAAATATTTATGTATGGTTTTGTTAATAAGGCAAATGTCAATGCTTCTATTAATGCTCATCTGTCTTGTCTATACAGTACTGCAATGGAGGTGACCTGGCAGAGTACCTTCACTGTAAGTGCTCTACGTTCTGCAGGGTTTAATGTGGCTCACAACTGTAAAGTTTTTACATTATAAAAAGCATAAATAGACATTCATACATCCACTCCTTACTGTTGCACTAGAGGATCAAATTCACAGTTTGTTGTTTGTAATTATGTTTGGAGCAGCTTCCTGTCGTACCGGCTGCCTAATTTGTCTTTTTATTAAGAGGCTTGGCTAAGCTTTTTCAGTGTTTTGAAGGAGTAATAGGATTTTGGGGAGACAGAGCAGAGCAACCACAGAATACAGGTTTGACAGGTCATTGAGTAAATTACCACTTAATACTCCAAAGTGCTTAACCCAGATAAAATTAAACCTCTAGAAGTGGCTTGTGCGGATTTTCCTATAAAGGATGTTGAAACCATGCACCTTGTGATTTCACCACGTTTAGTTTCCCACTTGGACTGTCAGGCTGAAATTTCACCCTCCTAAAGTTTCAAACCCTGTTTGAGTTAATGGAGTTGATTTTCTTTCTCTGGCTATATTTACCTCGTTAGAGTCAATGTGTCTATTTAAATGCTGGTGTGAAGAGTCGCTCTAACTCTGCCACCGTGCCAGTGTCACTTATTTTATATACTGCTCATTCTGTGCCCCTGCCAAGGAGGAACATCCACCTACTTGCAGCACAACACTCGCAGTCACACTTGGCCCAGTTCACGGAGCACCCACATGACCTCACCCATCTGTCACTCACTTATCCCCTGTCCTCCGGTGGAAAAACACTGCAGCTATAAATACTAAGAAATCAGAGGGGGGTAAGCATTAACTTCCAAATGAAGCCACATCGTAAACAAAATTCTCTTCCACGAAGTGTGATAGCAGTGACGCACGCTGAGGTGACAAGCATCTTCACCTTACATCATATTGGAGATAAGTTTAAGTTACGTAACATAAAGGACCGCAGCTTACAGTTTATTATTATTAGTCTGTTTTTATTCCCCCAATTCATTATTTGGTCCATAAAATGTTAGAAAACAGTGAAAAATTCCTATTTATTATTTACTTATTTATTACTATATTATTTCCCAAAGTCCAAGTTGACATGCTTACATTATACATCATGACCTTGCCTGACCAACAGTAAAAATATTCCGACACCATTTTTTACTTCCCGAAGCTGATTCCAATACCAGAACATGCATATCGACCAATACCAAGGACTGATCCGATACCAGTGCATTGAAAACACCTAAATTCATACAGTAAATGACTGCCATAAATCTTTATTTTGATATCAGTCACAACTGAAAAAGAACACAATTATCAACAAATGAAAGTTTGCTGTCATGCTTGAAGTCCTTTACCATTTATGGACATTGGTGAGGAGTGTCGTAATATAGTGACAGTGATTTGTAATGTTTGAAAATTAAATATTCATATTGTGCTAATGTTACACTAATGATAATATTGTGTTATTAATCCAGCTCCTATTAAGTCCTCTGTCTTTCTGTTCTCGCTAAGCCATAGGAGGTGGTGGTGAACCTTTAACGTTGGTAGCCACCCACCAAGAGAAGAACTAGCTAGCTGCTTCCACAGTGTGTGACTTATATTATATATAGTATTGGATTAGTACATAGACGTGTATGCTCACCTATAACCAATCCAGCATTTCAGGCTGTGTAAGAGGCATTTCCAATACTGATATAGGTAACAACATTGGTATCAAAGTCAAATATTCAAAAATAAGAGAAGAATGACTAGAAATTGAAGTGAAAGACTCAAATTTGAGTATCTTGAAATATTTGGTATTTATTCTTCATCAGATTACACGCAGCTTTCTCTGGAGCCACAAATAGCTTTATACTACTTTTCCACATATGCAGTAGTACTACTTAAGACCTGTAAACACACTTCAATGCTGAAAGTTGGTGGAGTTGCCCTTTAATAATTGATTAATAGCCATAGTAGCAGTGGTTAATGTTCTTTTGGTCGACCAATCGTCTCATCCCCTATAAGATTTGGAGGACACAATTAACTGTTAATCTATATACTGCCATGCAAACTCCCTCAAGCATCATCTCATGTATTTCATCCATCTGACCCTCAGCTAAGGGCACATTAAGTGAGGACACCATCCGCGTATTCCTACAGCAGATTGCTCAGGCCATGAAGATCCTGCAGAGCAAGGGGATCCTCCACAGAGACCTCAAACCACAGAACATCCTGCTCTGCCACCCAGAGGGGCGCAGGTCCAGTCCCATTAACACCTGCATCAAGATAGGTAAAGACCTCTAGTCTAAGCAAAACTGAGTGTAGTGTCTATGTTGGTTTAAGGAAGATGATGGAGCCATCACACACTTTTTCTCTTGCCCTCCAGCTGACTTTGGGTTTGCCCGTCATCTCCAGACAAACACTATGGCAGCCACACTGTGTGGCTCTCCCATGTACATGGTAAGTATTAAGGTCTGTCACTATAGTTTAATGACCCAACAAGGTGTAATGTCAGCGTGTCTCTTTAAGCTGTACACTTGTCTGTACACAGGCTCCCGAGGTCATCATGTCCCAGCACTATGATGCCAAGGCTGACCTGTGGAGCATAGGGACAATTGTGTACCAGTGTCTGACTGGAAAGGCTCCATTTCATGTGAGTAGCACTTAAAAACATCATGCATGCAGATACAAAAGCTGTAACTTTACTCTTTTTAAACTTTTAGATTCAGTAAATGGGTTGAGCAATTTGCCAAACAAATGCTCACTAAGATTCATTACATAATTAGAACAGCTTGTAGGCCAGTAATATTTCTATTTATTTTTCAGCCCTAATTCCTAGAAAGGGTTGACTCATTTTTGTCAACACAAAACTGAACATGATGCATCCCTTTCACAACACTAAGAACATGATCCACAACACAAGCATTAAGCATCACCAGCCTGCTGGGTGACCCTCTCTGATATCCAGTGTTAAACAGCCTGACCACTTATTAGGAAAGAGTCTTGTTTACAGATGAGAGGCATGTGGAAATGGCTGCGAGCCATTTTTCTGAACCCAAAATAAATATTGCTTCACAACTCTGGGTATTACTTCTTACTGTTCACGTGGCTGCTCAGATGACACTGTTGAACTGTTATTTGCAGATTGCCTCAGGTGTAATTTATGTAGAGACACGGCAAATATTTTGTCCATTCTTTGGTCAGGAATACACTTGTGTCCGCATTTGAATGGGAAGAAATATTCTGTTGTTTGAATTTTTCTACCTATTGAGGTTATTTATGTTGCCTTGTTTCAATGAGTTCCTTGAGATTGAGAGCAAAGACTATTTCTGCCCGGCAGGTCAGTGAGTTCACATAAGTCCAAGGGTTAGTGTGAGGTGAGCTGCTTCTGCTGATGATGATGATGTTTACTTAGCTGGCATTTCCAAGCATTCCACGTTGCCCTTAGTGGGATCATCAAACAGCCACTTATTATCTGTGTTTGCATTGTGACATAACCGTCTTTTTATATTCGATGTTGTTGGCCAATAAACAGTCAAACTTTCATCAATCATTTATTTAAATGCTTGTTTGTAAGGATTGCAGGTTTGTTTGTTTGTTTGTGTATGCATGCTCTATTTCCAGCTTAACTCGTGTTTTTTGTGTGTTTGCGTTCAGGCCAGCACACCACAGGAGCTCCGTTTGTTTTATGAAACCAACAGGACCCTCTTACCCAAGTTAGTGCAGCCCACGCCAACACACACATACATAGACACTGCACACACACACACACACACACACACACACAGGAAGAGGATGTGACAGGTGTTACATGGAGATATGATGGATGACTGGTCATCTCTCTGGGCTCACACTGTGTGTGTATGTGAATGATGTTTAGTGAGCACATGGACAGTTGACGAAACACATGCCACAGACACAGACGCACACATTTATAATTACCACTCAATAAGTCCTAAAAATAATCCTAATTTGGAAGAAACAGATACAGACACCTGATCAGGCTGATCGTCTAGAACTTTCTCAACCAGCTGCTCTCACATAGACAATATTTAGAAATGTAATAGATGCACGATGCTATATCTAGTCTTATGCCTATCATATATTTCTATATATGAGGTGCTGACCATGTGTGGTGTGACATTTGGGGCTTTTTTTTTTAACTTGGACTTGGAAAGCATTCAAAGGGATTTGTGGATTGTTTTCCACTGTTTTCATGGTGCACTTTGCCAGCCTGTATTTGGCTCGTGGCCATGCTTGTCTTTCACAGTGATAAAGCCTGGCAATAAGACTGTGCATGTGTTTGAGGAGCCACGGGTCGATGTTTTCTTGTCATTCTATATATAACGTGCCCTGAGCTGCCAGCTAGTGGCCTGCACGGCTATCATTTTCCACATGGCCCACATAGCTCCACACAGACATAAACACACACACACACACAAATACACAAGTACAGTCTGCACTTAGTGTCATGTTGCCCTGAGGTTTTGCACTAAAGGCATAAAATAGATGAAAAACACACATATTTTACAGCTCACTCTGAGCTTATGAAACAACAACTTAGATCTGCAACAAAATGCAAACACAGGGACCACACTGAAGCAGAAAGTTCAAAATATTAGCACAGCCCAATTGGAAATTTGCACCAAAACACTGATAAACACATTAAGATAAGGTGTTTGCCTATTATATTTGTTCATAAACATATTTCCTGCAATGCCACCCATTGGTGCAGGTTACGATTGGTAGATGGCTCACATATCAATAGGATATACATATTAATATGTAATCAAAGATGTTTTATAGTAATTTCAAACCTGCTTACAGATTTGAAATCATTGTGATTGATGTTGGCACACCTGCAGCACCTTCATGGCCCAACCAGGGAGCTGCTACCCACACTTTGGAACTGGACTGTATTAGCATGCTCTGTTGCTGGACACTATGGCCTTGAAATAATATGACATTTTTAGGCTAAATCGTTTTTAGGATTATTCTGGAAAATCAAAACAGTCAACCTAAAGAAGAAACCTTTGTACTTTCCCAGCATCCCAAAGGAGACTTCTTATAACTTAAGACACCTTCTGAGGGGGCTGCTACAGAGAAACCACAAAGAGCGGATCAGCTTTGGTGAGCCTGCTGCCTTTAAACTTTCCAAACCTCTTTTCATAATTACATCCGATTCAATCTCTAACATCTAAATCTTTGCATTTACAGATGAGTTTTTCCACCATCCTTTCTTGGAGAGGAGTTCAGCAACAAAGAAAAGTACAGACTGTATCTCTCTTAGTGCAATTTAGAATCAATAAAGATGATGATGTTAATGGGTCTTAACCACATTTATATTGTTTCTTGACAGGCTCTCCAGCTCCCTTGCTCGCCTACCCCAGTTCAGGCTTGGGGAGTTCCTCCAGCAGTTCCTCCACATCACACCTGGCCTCCCCACAAGTGGGTAGACCTTTTATATTGTGGATTTGTAAAGGAAAGTCTGTTTGTAAAAGTTGTGAAATACAGCACACTCAAAGTGTGTTTGTTTCCCCGTAATTTATCATAGTTTATTTTCAACTCTCTTAGCATTCCGATGGAGAGATGCACCAACTTCAGCCGAAGGCTCGCTGTTCCCCAATACAGATCCCCCCCGCCTTCCTGCTGAAAGAAATACCCAATCAAGGCAGTCAGAGCACCTCATCATGCACAGAGGAGTACGTCATGGTGCCTGCCCAGTTTCCCAGTAAGACATCTTACTCTCTAGATATCTGGCTTTTTGTATTGTGCTGGTCTTCACATCAGGGTCTGACAATTGTAATCTTTTCTGCTTTTTAGGTGAGTACACATGTGATGTGGAAGTTGGGTCACCCCTTGAGAGTTGCCTGATATACAGTGGGTGAGTAGTCACACCACAATATTGCATCAGTTGTATATCTTTAAATGTGATTTATTTTTGAAAAAATAAAATGATTTCTTAGTTTCTGTTAACACAAACTGTTTTAGAAAGAAGATAGTCATCTCGTTTTTTTTTTACAAAGAGTTGTTTAAAAGTCCAATGTTTAATTTGTGTTGTTGAATATCTTTAATTTATGCAGACAGAGCTAACAAATATCTTTCTGTAGGTGCTCAGTACTGGCTGAGAGAGGCCCCGGAGCTGCAGCAAAGACACCTCCATGCTCCCCCCTACTGCATTCTCCCCCCAAGCCTGTTAGGTAAGAAAAGACTGCAGCAGGTTTAGATTCTGGTGGGATGAAGATGAAAGTGTTCTGAGATAGATGATTAAGATAAGTGCAAGTGATTGTGCTCAGTTTAAATCACGTTTAACTGCACATTCCTGTGTGTCTTATTCTTTTGCTTCCTCTTTCGTCCTTGCAGCAAGCCTGAGGAATTCATTGGCCGTAACTGCAGCCAGACAGTGCCCATTCCTGTCCCAACTCAGATCCAAAACTACCAACGAATGGAACAGAACCTGCAACCCACCGGCCTGCATGGCTCCACCAGGCATGTATAGCCCCTCAGCTGCACCTGCCTCGGTGTCTTGTTATCTACTATTCTCTTCTGTCTTTGTCTGACTCTGTCTCCTGTCATGCAGGGTCACACTCTGCTGTGCTGGCAGCAGCAGGCAAAACTCCCCACAATGTGGAGGCTGTAGAGCTTCAGGCCCAGGATTTCTTCACAATTCTCCAAGGCTGGTAACTGGAGGAGCTCGACCGCACCAGTCCTCCCCACTAGGTGGGCATCTCAATCAGCTTTTATTTTTACTAGTTTTTGTAAAAGGGTCAGTTTACCCAAAAATGAAAATTCTGTCATTATCTACTCATGCTACTCATTTGTCGTCCACAAAACATTTCTGGAGCTTCACAGCAAAACAGTGTTGTAGCATTCTACCAAACAACTGAAGTAGCTGGAGACTTGTTTTAAAACATAAAAAACAACTGCATAAAATCATAAATTTGCTCCGCACAGCTCGTCTGATATAATACTAGTCTCTGGAAGCCCCAAGATCCCAAGGGTTGGTTGAGCACATGACACAGGACAGGGTGACAGGGTCCATGCTAACGCTTTTAGCTTGGCAACTACACTGAAGAATTCAGTGTAAATAATATGCAGGATGGACTGCATGAAACCATTTTATGTTTATTTTCAGTTGTCTTTTTTACATTTTAAAACCAGTCGCCACATACTTTAGTTGTTTTAGGAGAATGCTGTTATGCAGTTTTGCTGTGGATCTCCAGAAATGTTGGCTCACAAACACTTCACCTGACTTTCCATTGGCATGGACTGTTTGTAACTTTTGGGTAAGCAGAGTTCTTTCGCAGCTCTCACTGCCACAGCTTTAGACATTACATGGGAATTTGTCAATTGATTGTCATTTTTTACCACCAGGGCCTTATGGGTGTTAACACAAATTCCACCATCTGAAATATGTCACGTTCAGAACATTTTCTGAGTTTTTTGTGGTGAAGTGTTTCTGTTTGATTTTTCTGTAACCATTTTAACTTTTATTCAGGCCTTATGACAACACACAGGGAACTTGCCCGAGCTTGCGTTAGTGATACTGTTATGAGCACTGACGACATACTAAACAGGCCTGTTTCTGTTAC
>OMLP01033514.1:7815-29808 GCA_900302685.1 Spondyliosoma cantharus
CTCTCTGCATCGCTGCTCACATCCCTTCAAGCTTCATACTTCACAGGCCTCACTCTTCTTTTTTCCCTGCCACGCTTTCTCTCTCTCTCTCTCTCTCTCTCTCTCTCTCTCTCTCTCTCTCTCTGTGTCTCTCTGTGTCTCTTTCTGTGTGTGTGTGTAAGTTTATTTAGCAGTATGCTTTTAGATCCACTCCCATGACGCAGAAACTACTTAGCACTGCTCAAACTTTAGTGGTCATACAGGATATGTCACTGCTTATACCCTCTCCTCCTCCTCCTCCTCCTTCCCTCTCCTCCTCGCTCTCTCCTTTAGTATCTAGGTCAGGGCCCCTAGCATTTTACATGGCAACACACATGGTGCTGTGAGCATTATCGTGCGTGTGTGTGTGTATGACGGCTGTCTGCTTGTTTGGGTGGGAATGTCACGTTAAATTGCTTCAAGTCACCTACACACACATGCGCATGGATAGACTCTTGCCCTCATTGCCCCGCTGCAAAATGCCAGACATAAACATTGGCAGAACTGGCACATTGAGGTATGGCAGAGTGACTTCTTTAAAGACTGGCAAGCTGTTTTTGACTACAGGGCATCTTTGATTTATTTAGCACTCATAGTGTTGGCCCACTACAACTAGGACACTACCGCTGTAGATTAAGGGGGAATTGTTCCATACAATAATAAAAGTAATATATGCAGACTTTATGCCTGACTCTTTAATAATACCGGTGCAGAGTCTAAAAAAACTGACGTGTTTTTTTTTTTTAAAAGAAAGTGTACACAATAAAAATGTTGACTTTTTTGTGTCTAGGGAATCATCCAGAAGATTCTGGACATCCACAAAGTGCGCTGGACGTCTTGTTTTGGTCTGCGTCTCAGCAACAGCCTATCGAGAGACCAGGTGCACTGGCTCCATCCAGATATGGGCGTTTCCCACGTCAGAGAGAAATATGAACAGGCACGACCGAACGAGGAGTGGAGGTGAGAGAAGAGAGTTTGTGTATATATATACACAATTGTTTTCAGACAATTTTTACTTGTTGTTGAAGTTCCTTTTTCTCCATGTGAAATGTCCAACACAGAGCTGCTGATTTTCAGTGATTTGATTTGCTAAGGTGGACAGGAAGCAGCGTGGGAAGGGCTGTGACCATAAAGGCATTAGTGTGACCAACGGGCAAACAAAAGCAGTCCACAAAGTTGTAAACTATAAAGCTTTGTGTCCCTCCTCTGCTTGTATTGTTTTGTCGTGTAGTTGTACAAATGAGGATTTAAACAATGGATATTTCCTGAACAAGAGAGCGGTCTCCTCCTTTTCTCTCAAACTGGTGGACATTGGAGAGCCTGGTGTGTCAACGTTGAATCAGACTGCAACGCGCCTTATCCTCTTCCTCATAGAAATTATTTGAGAGTGAAAACTTGTTTGACTCGAGGTGTAAAAATGCAGAAGCAGAGTAGTAGAGGCATCAAGACACATTTTGAAACTAACTATTCTGTGGAAGGTGTGTGCAGGTCCTTCACTCTCCACGTTTCCTGACATTAAAAGTGACTTATTTGGCCATTTAAATGAGTTCATGTCACTGTCACCTCAAGCAGCTAACTTCAGCCGTACCGTACGCCAAAAGTAGCAGGAGTGATTTATTGCAAACAACGCCATGAAAAACTCCAACCCGTCTGCTGTGTGGCGATGTGAGGCCGTGTGTGTGTGCCACAGTGTGGTTGTGTTGGTCTGGCAGTTTGGATGATAATGCCCTGGTATATATTACGTTTACTGTGGCAGTCTAGCTAATGCTATTGTGAGGTGGAGACCTTTTGCACTGAGGACATAAAGAGAGAGAGAACCAGATGTCTGCTTTGTCTGGCTAAATCAACAACTCTCTCTGTTGGTCTCTCCTCCACTCATCTTGCAATCAGTCTTGCTCTTGCATATCAATTTTCTCCTCGCACCCTTCTGTTGCTTTCTCGTGCTGTCTTCACCTCACCAAGCTTCATTTATTCATGTCCTTTCCTTTCCTCTCCTCTTGGTGTAATATCCTAAACTAGAGTATTCTGTTTTATTACATAGATAACGACTCAAACATATCACTTTATTCTGATGTTCCTTTCCAGTAGATATAAAAGCTGCAAGCTGTTGTACAACATGAAGGTTGGGACTTGTTTTTGCTATAATTGTATCGTTGCATAACACGCTCACTCTCTTATTGCTTTCCTTGTGTCCTCTGTAGGTATGAGTTAAGGATCCGGTATCTTCCAAAGGGCTTCGTGCAGCAGTTTACAGAAGACAAACCTACACTCAACTACTTCTACCACCAGGTACACACATGAATCATACACTAATACTCAAGAGGGACCCAGACTCAAAAACATATTTTGTATTCTGCCAGCAGCATGCCAGCACCAAGGCATATGGCAAGTGTGTGTGTTTGTGTGTTTTGATAATGTAGGTCAGAAGTGCTGTGTGTGTGTCCGTGTGTGAAATGGATGGCATGCCATTTTTAATTTCCAGAGATAAATGTTTTCATAAGCATATTTTGATGAGGCAGCTGTTTGCTCAGGATGTAGAGTGGGTCTTCCTCTGATCACAGGGTCGGTGGTTTGATTCCCACCACCTGTCTACATGTTGACACTGAACACCAAGTTGCTGGGCAGGCCAGGAGCTGCCATCAATGTATGGGTGAATTGAGTGGTAACTTGTGGAGCCTTTTGGATAATGCCATTTACCATTTTTGTGCTGGGTACTTGTGTCCTCCAGGTGAAGAATGACTACATGACAGAGACTGGCGATCAGGTGGAACAAGACATGGCTCTCAAACTGGGATGTCTAGAAATCAGGTAGGAAGCTTTCACACTGCAGAACGGTGGCTCTCTTTCAGGACTTTGTCAACATTGCAAACTATGCATGTATGTTCGATGACGATATTCTTTTTACGTCAAAAGGTTTGTCCCTGTTTTGAGATTCAAATTTTGCTTCCTTTCAAGCAATCACAAACTCATATTCCATCTACTTCGCCTAAACAGTTACAGTGATACCAGTGACTGTTCTTATTCTTTTCCTCGTCAGTTTAGCTGTTTTTTTGTGCGAGACCCTTTAAGTTTGCCCTTCAGTTACGCTGGTCACTTTTGGATACGGTTTTGTTTATTGAAATTTTCCGGGCATACATGGATCAGTAGTTCAGACCTCTTCAGGTTTTTTTTCCACTTTGTTCACCATGGTAGTAGACAAAGTTGCGCCAGAAATCCCTGCATCGCTAACATTAAGGGTGTTCTCACAGCTAAGTTTTTAAGTGTGGTTAAATTGGACTGTGGTTAATTTTCCTCTTTGGAGTGATTCATTTTGGGAGGTGGGAACACAGTAATTGCACCCTTGTGCTGACCTAAACAACCGTACCAAGACCCTTGACAGGAGGTGGTCTCAGCCCAAGTTGACAAGTACTGATTTGGACCAGAGAAAAATGCCTATAAGTGTAATATTGCCCTTAAAACCTGAATTGTTTGGTACATATTTACCAAGTAGTCCCTTTAACGTGCGTGTGTCTGCAGTGAATGAATCTGACCTTGCTCTCTCTCTGGTTTCAATTCTAGGAGGTTCTTCAAAGAGATGAGAGGAAACGCCCTGGACAAGAAATCCAACTATGAACTACTGGAGTAAGTCTTTTCTTCATGAATGTTCTTTACTTTCAGTCCAGCTCACAACATTTCTGGTACTTCATGTCCTTCCTTTGCCTGGAAATATGTTTTGTAACCCAGAAGAAACAACAGAAAAACAATGAAATATCTCAGTTTTTGTTTCAGAACTCCTATTGCAGTTCCCCAAATCTGATTAGGTGGAAAACAGTTGAAAGAATTTTAGTTGGAGTTTGGGAGCAAAAGTCTGGGATCACTTAAAAATCGATACTGTTGTTTAATTTTTTTGCAGTCTGTGTTTAGTCGGTCTCCAGATCACCTGCTCAGTGTTTTAATACTCATTCATCTTTGTCGATTTATGTGGGATCAGCTGATCTGTCTGCGTATATGGATGTCGATGGATAACATTAACAAACACTGACTGTAACGAGGCTTGGCTCTAAGGCTGTCTGATTCTAATGAGCCGGCCTCTTCCAGTGAAGTCTTTCTTTCTGTCCGTCTGCCTAACAAGCTCTCCAATTAACCGAGAAGAATGCCCTCTGTCTCTCCACCGATGTCTCTTTGTCTCTCCTCTTCGTCCTCTCCGTCCCTTTCCGTCCGTCCGTCCGTCTGTCTGTCTGTCTGTCTTCTCTGTGCTCTCAAACTCTATTTTCGTCAGAGTTCTTCCTTTCTTTCTTTATATATCTCTCCCTCGCTGCCTCTCTGTTGGCTGAAAAAAAAGATGTTGTGTCATGCATACTTCTAAACCAATGAGAGAGGGAAAGGGAAGGTGCTGTCGGGGCTTTGATGCAGCGAGCTGACAGTTGGTTAACGAGGCTCCTGTTGAGCGTCTGGTGGATCACCGCCCATTCATACTGTTGTCTGGCCATCGACCATTTTGACTTGCTGGTCAAGAAACCGATTTGTTAAGCTTAAAAAAAACAAACAGTTATTGCACCTAACGTTGTCTCTATTTTGCCTGAAATTTGTACCCAATTACATGTCTTTTTTTTACTGGAAACGTTTTTTTTTTCATACATACAATCTGTTGTTGGGTTTATGAGGACAAACCATTGCCTGCTTAGTTCCTCTTATTAACGGAACATATGTGCATGCTGAAGATCAGCTGGCTGCAGTTGGCTGTAGTCCGAGTGGTTTGTGGGCTACTGCAGAGCGTGTAATCAGTGGGCCTTTGTTGCTTTGTGCTCGTTCTTTGAGGTCGGCCTGGTGTGTCATCTTTCACAGTCCTTTATTTGCCAAATCTGTTTGTGCTTCTTGAATATAGCGTTGATTTCAAGTGAGAGGGGACAGGTTTATGGGTGACATGATCATGGAAAGCCCCCAGCGAAATTATAAAGGACAGTGTTTTTAGTTGCGTCAAGTCGGACATTAGAATCCCAAACTTTTTGTACACCAAACACTCTAATACTGATATAATAATAATAATAATAATGATAATAATAATGATAATAATAATAATAATGATTAGAGACTGTTACTTGACCTATGCTGGAGAGTTAGGATGACGTAAGCCTTTACTTACACCCCCTCCACTCGTTCTCGCCTTCTCCCCCTCTACTTTTTCTCCAGAGGAGTTTGAGTCATTAGCTAGCTTCCTGTTTTAGCTCTGCACATCTTTCTTTGTCTCTGTGGTCTCCCTCTTTGTACTCCTCCTCTGCCTCTCTCTATCACTCTCTCTGTTTTCCTTCAGTCTCGTCTCTTAGGAAAAGATGAGTAGTGCTCTCCAGTCAGCACTTAGTCATGGCTTTCTGTTTCCTTGCCCGTCTGCCTAAATGTATCTGCCTGTAGCTGTTGTTGGTAATTTCTCTGAGGACGAAGGAAAAAACAGTCTGCTGAGATCAGATAAAGTTGAAAGTGCTTGTCAATTAGCATTCCTCTGTGTAATTAGTGCATAATAAACATGCTTCTGTATCTCTCTGTCTCTCTTTCCAGGAAAGATGTTGGCTTAAGGCGTTTTTTCCCAAAAGACCTGTTGGATTCAGTCAAGGTGAGATTGATGAATTTTGAGATCAAAACACGGGGGGAGTGTACAGAGTTTAACGTGCCAGGTTCTGCTAAATTTACTTTCAAAATAAGGATTTGCGATACGAAGTTAGCTATCACAGCGCCCCAGCTGCTCATCTGGAGTCGATCGTTTACCAAAAGTAACCAAACCTTGTGTTTTTGTGGGCAGCGTCACAGTGTAAGTGAAGTCTCCTCTTAGCCAATGTTTTGAAGGTGTCAGTTGATGTGTTGTCAGGCTCGGTCTAGTCTGGCTGACAGAGTGTGAAACAGTCCAGCACTCAGGAAGAATGAGACAAAACCTTGGCCGACTAACCAGTGAAGTTTAGCTGAATGGAGATGAGTAAGAGAAGGAAGAGGAGAAATGGTTACTTTTGCCAGATGACGAATGTAGAAACCTTATGCTAGCTGCAGTACGTTGAAAGAAACCGGGCTACTGATGCATGTAAACCATCTCCAGGTTTCTGAACATTCACTGCCATGTGTGTAAAACAAATCATCTGATGATCAATCATGTAATAATGTTTTCACACTCATATTAAGGGAGTCTGAGTTGTATTTCCATTTCCTGTGATGAGATAAAGAGAATGTATCCAGAGAAGTGTTCAGGCAGCCAGGAAACAAACTGGTCTTCTTCAACTATTGAGGTTACTGACTCAGTTTAGAAATAAGTGGCTGAGATTTTATGGAATAAAGACACTCCTGCAGGCAGATGATCAGATGCTGTGGGTGATGCTATGAGCATGTATACAGCCATATTGATAACCAGGTTACTCAGGTTCCATGTAAATGCATGTCATTTAAGATCAAAACCAAGAGACTAATATACATATCCATGATTAGTCAGTCAATCTTAAATGTAAAGTTTGGCTGACTTTAAACAGATCTCGATAGCTTAAATGTAATATGGAGCTGTATTATGTTTTTTTTTTCGGTTGTTCCTTTACATTTTAAAACAAGTATCTGCTTTAGTTGTTTTGGAGAAAGCTGCAACGCTGTTTTGCTGTTAAGCTCCAGAAAGGTTACAACAAAACTTCACCCGACTTTCCATCAGCGTGAGGGTTGGTAGATAATGATTGAATCGTCATTTTGGGGTGAACGAATCCTTTAAGTAAGGTTTCTACTGAAGTTTGTTTCATGTTGATGGTTAGCATCAAGCAGCGCCTTTCATTAACCGCCTTCAAAAACCTTATTCAGGAGATGAACTCACATGTTAAACTGAAGCTTTTGTGTTGGAAAAGAAAAATCCTTCAATTAGTTGTTCAGCAGATTTTTGCTGTGTGGGTTTGTTTGTGACGACGGGGTGTGCTTGCATAATGAGCAGTGTCTGTGTCAGTGATAAATTTACGGCACGTGTTTATGGGGAGGGTCTTGGTGTGAGTGTGTGTGTGTGTGTGTCTGCATTAAAAGGCTCAATGACCCGAAAGGTCTTCATGTCAGCAGGCGGGCAGACAGATGCTCTGCAGAGTGGCAGAAACTGAGTGTGTGTGCATGTGTGTGTGTGTGTGTGTGTGACCCTCAGGTCATGTTTAAACCCACTTTCTCTTTCCAACAATGGGGACGGAGGGGGGGAGGCGTCAACGCGCGTCTCCTTCGGGGTCCCCACATCGTCTGTCAAGCCCTGCTGACTCCCCTCTCATCAGCTACCAACTTTACCTCCTCTTCTCTTTCTCTCATATCCTGCGTCAGCTGACATGGCGACATACACTCTTGTGTGCTCCTTTGGCCTGTTTCATACAAAGATGAAGATGCACACAGTGACACACATGTGCAATCAAACATTTAGAAATTGGCACATCTGACTTGATTGTAGATGTCTGCACAGATGCTGCAGTTTAGGAAGACCAACATGTTTAAGAGAATGTAAGAACAAAAAGACAACGACTAGGTACCAACAACACGAGTGTAAAGCTGAAACAGTAAGCCAATAATGACGTATTTTGACAACAGATTCATTCATTCAAGTTATTTTTCAAGCAAAAATACTATACATTTTCTGGTTCCAGCTTCTCAGTTGTAAGATTGTGCTAATAAATTGAATACCTATTACATATTATAAACAATTACACTGTTACTCAAGAAATAAATGGAAAATTAAGTCAGTCATTACCTGCAACATAAATGAGTTGGTCGTGCCTGTCTTTAAATATTCTTGTATAATTATATATGTAGAAGCAGTTAGTAAAAGTTAGGGTTAAACAAGTAATGATATGTCTGACACATCTGCTCTGCATGGATGTGTGTTAGAGAAGAGGGGGCACAGCTGTCATTTACGTTTCTGTAGTTCACTCTGGTGACAGGGAATGGTAGTCATTTAATGGGATTATTCTCCCTCAATGGACTCTACTCTATACACACACGCACACACACACGCACACACGCACACACACACACACACGCACACACACACACAGGCACACACCAGAGCAGATGGCTGTGGTAGTAAACAGTGACTGATGTGAAAGCGTTATAAAGAGCAGAGTCTGTTCATTCATATTGACAGGCTGGGCAGCAGGTTTACTAGAACTGACCTTTGGTGGCTTTGGAGATCATAGTTTGTACAAACGGCCCAGCTCGAGCCGAGAAGTCACCAGCTGACTGAAGTACCCTCAACTTTATGGAACAGGGATTAGCTAGAAACAATTTGGGGAAACTGCAGTGAGATTTATTTTTAAATTGTACTATGTATTTCAGTGTATCTTGGTTGTGTACAATACTGATCTCCTATAAGACACAGCAGAGCATCTTTGGGATTAATGACTCGATAAGGGGGAAAAAATATTTTATTTTCTTTAAATTTCTTTTGTGTTTAAATCATTCATTAATAGGAGGTTAGTGGCATAGTAATACTATATAAGCTAAAGCAACTGGGCCACAGTACATCTATCCTAGTGGAACTGAATTTAATAACAATATGAGTCAGTCTGTATTACAATAAAAAAAAAATGAGGCAATTATTTCCGCCCTGATGAATAATGTGTGAGGTTGAAACCCGACTAAAAAACTCTTCCCCTTGTTCTGCCTGAAGAACTTTCTCTTTTCTGATAAAGTACATGTAATAATTTGAACCAGAAAAAACATGGTTTTCCCAGGTTGGTCCACAATGAAACAACAAAGTCTCTGACTTTTCTGCAGTGAAGGCATCAAACAACACAGTGAGACAAAAGTAGCCACAAAACTCCAAATTGAAAAGAAACAGAGAGACTTGGGGCATGCAGCCGTCACTGTGTCCTTTTTTTATAAATACACTAATACATTTTACAAAAATTAAAAACTATACAGAGGATGTGCTGTCTGCAACTGGTTTAGCACTGTTGCTACAGCGATGGTCAGCATGGTGATGGGGAGGGTGATAGCCACTCACAGTATTTCCTCTCAGGAAGGGTGGACACTTTGGACTGACAATATCCCTCTCTCTATCTGTGTGTGTGTGTGTGTGTGATGGAATTCTAGGAATTAACGCACTGATCCTATCAAGCGCCTGAAGAACACACATACGCGCATAGATATATTCTGCAATAATCGCATGCTGGTTATGACATCTGTTGAATTGACATACATACACACACACACACACAGCTGGGCCCACAGGAACATTGTAGATGTCTGTGTTTCTTAATTCCTTCAGGCTTAAGGAATACACAGCTGGCAACATAAATGCTGGAATGAAGAATAGATATTAATGCTTTTTTCACAAATGAAGGATAAAAAAATAGAAAGCGAAAGTTAATAATGATTCTAAGAATGATTCTGCCCTCAAAAATTTGAAAGTTTTAGCACACACTGCACTCTGATAATATGATGTTTGAGCCTTCAGAGACTCACCAGAGACCAATCCGCTGACTGACATCTAAAGCCAATACATCAATACAACTTTTTGCTTTGCACCAATTGCTTCTTCCCCAAACCTTAGTGGTTGAACTGTTCATTCATTTCCATGCTGAATGACCTTAATGTGATGAACATGAATCTACTGTAAATCCAGCTTTTTTAAGCCCGGTCTGTAGTGCACTAAATCTCCTCTAATCTTGATCTTAATCTATATGTGGAGATCTATTTATAGCTTGGGATGGGCTGCACTATACTGTACATGTGCTTATGTGAATTTATTTGGATAATACTTCCATCCATATACATTTAGCTTGTGTTGTGTGAGGGAGGAAAGGGGTTGAAAAGGTCATTTTGTCAGGGGCGAATTCCTCGTCTCATACGGCGAGATGTTATAAGATATACATCAGATGAAGAGGATTATGTATGACATTGTATGCGAGTGTGTTGTACAGCTTTATGTCTGGAGTGATGGAGTATAGAGAGGATTGTAAATGACAGAATAATGTGACTTGATAGATGCTCCCCATCTGTCTGCTCTCTGGTGACATAGCGGACCAAACAGAAATCGGCCCGCACAAGGAAAAAACTGCTGGCACACTTAAAATTCTGTGATCCAAGTTACACTAAGGATGAATGAGAAGCAGACTGTGATGTTTAATTGAGTGGTAACTAACGGCATCAATGGGTCTTTGTTAAAATATTGATCCGAACTAAGAGTGCCCCTGGAATGAAGTGCTGAGGTCAATTTGATTGGAACCGGAGTGGCCTATTAGTCAATCAATGTCTCTGTCACTCACACACACACACACACATCCCGTCACGCCTCCTCTACCTTCTCTTTAGCAGTTACATAATATTTGAAATGAAGTCGGATTTTAATTGTAATTCCTTCCTTCTGCCCTTTCTATCTCCAGGCTAAAACTCTCCGTAAGTTGATTCAGCAGACGTTCAAGCAGGTCGCCAATCTCAACGACGAGCAGTGCATCCTGAAGTTCTTGGAGATACTCGCGCCAATCTACCGCTACGACAAGGAGTGCTTCAAATGTGCCCTCGGGGTATGTTTCTTGCCTCCACTCCACTGTGTCCTAGTGCACTCTTAAAGCTTGTGTTTGTTGTATTATGTTGACCCCTTTTGGTCACACCGCGTCCTGCATGTATGCTCCAACTCGCTTCCCCTTTTTAAAATGTGTCCCTACTCTTCTCTCTAACAGTCCAGCTGGGTGATCCAGGTCGAGTTAGCTATCGGGCCAGAGGAAGGGATCAGCTACCTCACTGACAAGGGATCCACGGTGAGCTTCTGCCAACACCATTACATATAATGAAGCCATGTGTAAAAGACTAATCAATGGCCTCTGCTTGTATTAGTCTGTTCCCAAGAAAATCTTATTCCTATTCTCTACTCTTTCTTTGTTTCTCTTTCTGTCACCAGCCAACCCATTTAGCTAACTTTAACCAAGTTCAGTCCATCCAGTACTCGGCTATGGAGGAGAAGGACAGGAAAGGAATGCTACAGCTTAACGTAGCCGGAGCTCCTGAGGTACTACGACCCTGTTTGTCTCTTGGTCTAGATGTAGTGATTTTCTCAGCAAGTACATTTTGTTTTTTTTAAGCATACTCTAGATACCTGATTTCCATTAATATGTAGCTCCATTACTGTTTGGTGTTATGTTAAAAACACATAAAAGCTACCTTTTATGGTATATACACTTTTCCTTAACCTGTCTCGGATTCAGGCAGCAATTTATACTTTCCCCAAGATTAATTTAACAGGAGAAAGAGGGCCTTGTGTGATGTTTATGTACAGAAACACCTTTAGTTAAGTTGTGTTTTTCCACTCTAAAGCATCTGACTGTACAGAGAGAACAATATCTCAATATATAATATGGAAGTGGGCAATAGGTTAATATAGAGGTGTGCGAGTCTGTTCTTTTTAATGCTTATGTTGATGTCTACTTAGCTTGTGGTTGTGGAGGAAAAACATGTGAGTCATAAAACGGGGATGTGAACACCAAAACTACTATACTGTCAAATATTTTGTCAAACTCAAGCAACCGAAGAATTTGAGGTCCATCAAGGTTTGTCAGACTCTGAAGGCAGTTTGATTGGTATTTGTTTGGTCATGATGACTACTAACAGATACTATTATAGTATATAGTACACTATACTTTTCTAAACTGTGCCTATCATGCTGCATAGATCTGTGTGTCTGTGTGTGTGTGACTGAGACGGATACAGAGATTATCTAATGGTTTTCCATTTATAGATGTCACATAATGGTTCTACTCACAGCGGAAAGGGTTTCGTAACACCCACTGCTGTATGAGTGGAGTCTTTCTGTTTTATAGGCTTTTATAGAATTGGATTTACTTACACAAACACACACACACACGCACATGTGCACACACAATACTGTGACACAGAGGAGTTTTCCCCTGACATGAGGAGCAGCTGGAAACCCCCTCTGTGCTGGTGTGTGTGTGTGTGTGTGTCTGTGTGTCTTTAGAGATAATGGTTCTTTGTAACAGGCCTGCAACTTTGTGTTTCTGATCGTGAATGTGTGTGAATGTGTGTGCGCAGCCTCTCACAGTTACAACAGCATCACTGACCATGGCAGAGAACTTGGCTGACTTGATTGATGGTTACTGTCGGCTCGTCTCCATGGAAACCCATTCCTTCATCGTCAGAGTTCAGAAAGGTATGAAACCATACATCCCACCGTTTCTATGCAGCCTCCTTAAAATTACACAAATAATGAGTGGGTACATATTTTGTGCTTAAACATATACTATCAAAATGAAACTTGAAACCTTGCAAGGAAAAACTGGAGAAAAGTAGTCTCATACATGTTTTTTTGCTTCACATTACTCATCCTGATGATGTGTGTTTTTGTCCTCTAGAGGGAGAGAGAGCGCTGCCTTCCATCCCAAAGTAAGTACCTGTTTCATTCTTTATATTTGTGACAGTAGAATTAACGCTTCTGAAGTTTATGAACTGTACTGTAAATGAAATGTACGGTAAATCTGTAATCCGTCTCTCACATGTGACAGTTAAAGGTTGCCATGCTGCCAGACTAATTCTGCTCATATGATTATATGTGCTTCTCCTCAGCACCTTGACGCGCTTTACTCCCATATTCTCCTGATAATATAAGGGGCTAGAGTTTATAAGAACAGTAAATAAGTCACAGGGACTTTCAGAGCAGCATCGATTTTAACGATGGTGAGACATAATCAGCTTTTAGAGAATTTCTTGTTTATACAATGTTATTCATCACTGCTCAGTGACCTTTAGTTCCTGTTTCACAGAGTGAGGCGTTTTGACATTTCTATTAGAAAACTTTAATATTGATTTTGTGGTCAGTTTGTGCTGATTTTGTTGTTAAAATGTATGTTCCATATTTTGTAATTCTTGGGAGCATGTTGGAAATTAGTGGAGCGCATAAACAAGTGACTGGCAGAAAAGTAATTTTGTCAATTGATTGTTATTGTTCATATTTTTCAAGGACATTAACTGTTCCCTGCCTCTCAGATGGGCTACTTTTCTCTGTTTCAAATCATCATAAATTTAAATCTTTTAAATTAGGGCATCTTTTAAATGATTTTGCCTCCGGGCATTAAAGTTGCAGTTTTTTTGACATTTTAAAAACTAAACAATTAAACGGCCTTAAAATGGTTTTCAACTATTTACCCAAAATTAGACCTGCATTTTTTTCTCTTAGAAGAAAAATAGAAAACCTAAACTAGGACAAACAAATACAAATCCTTTTCTCCCAAATCTGCCTTCTAAGGGGTTCTCTGCAGGGCCTTTTATTTTTTTTGCAATGTGGAGTTCATTACGTTTGTTTCTCTGTTACCGTAGAAGCCTGGAGCAGTTGATCAAAATTCAAACACCACCATTTTGCTTAACTTTTGGTCATTTCAACTCAAATCTCTCCCTATTTTTTCTCCTCCCTCCCTCTGTCCCTGGTCAAATAAGGAGATAAGTTTGGGAGCCAAATATTTTCCACTTAGGGTTTTTAAACACTCGGGTAGTCCCCTCCTCTTTCTCTCAGTCTCTCACTCTAAAAGTTTCTCATTGCTCACTGTCTCTCTCTCTCTCTCTCTCTCTCTCTCTCTCTCTTTTTCTCTTTTCCTCTGCCGGTTGCGGTCTCTGTGATGTATAGATCGTAGTAGAGCTCAGATGACACAGACAGAGCAACCACAGCAAAGGCAGCGAGGGTTAGTTTACAGACGCAGTTACAACAGGCTACTCTGTCAATGAGACCTGACTTTAAAAATCACTATTGTGTGTTCAAAAGGTTCGGATTGAACCCAGGTATGTTTTTGTTTTATGTCATGTGTTAATCACTTTGTTGTGTAATTGCTGCTAATTTGTTGTCTTCTCCTCTTCTCTAGAGTGTCTAATAATGAGAAGAAGCTAGAGGCAGTCAGGAGTGGAGTAAGAGCCATCTCTGTCTCCGGTAAGATAGAAATCATGCACTCACTCACAAATCGACTGGTTTATGAGTGATGTCTCCCTTTGCTCCAACTACTGTCTTTCTGTCTGTCTTTCCATTCCCTCCAACATCTGTTTTTTTCTTTCTCATTGTTTTCCTCTCTGTCGGGACTACCGCTCCCTCTCTCTCGCTCTCTCTCATCCCGTCCTCTCCATTCCTGCTTTCATATGTTCACTTCCTCGTCTCCCTCACATCTCCCCTCTGTACTCACATCCATTCACTTTGAGTTTTGTTTTTTGTTTTTCCTCTCACACTCTCTGGTCCTCTATCCTGCCCGATTGGCTGCAGACCTAGTGACATCGACGCCTCCTAAGCCAACCAAGGCACGGCGTTTCCTCCTCCCCTTTGTCTTCTGTTCAGATTCGCCGCCCGATGGTATCCTCGGCTCTCGTTGGACAGTTAGTGGAGGAGTGTTTCCACAAAATTGTGATGTGGCGGAAAAACAAAATATTTGATTTGATGATCACAGAGGGTGCGCAAAAATGGCTCAGTAACTTACTGATGAAATCTGAAATAATATTACACACCATTAAAAAGTATTATTTCAGGGTTTTACTAGTGAGTGATAGCTGTAATTTGGTCCAGAAAAGGTTTTGTCAGCTATTTTTGGATTGTTCCCCCACCTTTCTTTTTTAGCATTAATTGAAATGGTTTAATGGATTAATAACTTTTATCTGCTGCATCACAATTTGTCTGATTTTAAGGGGCCCTCTTCTACTATACTGTCTTTGCCTGGTTGCTTTGACTAATTCAGTCTTACACACACACACACACACACACACACACACACACACACACACACACACACACACACAGACGCACACACTTCAACCACAGTAACTTCTTGTGTGTGGCTGCTCATAACCAAAGCCAGTGCTCTTTAAATAAGACTGGGACCCAAATGGAAAAGACTCTGAATTGTGCAGTACGTTCTGACTGCGAGATATCTCCACAAAACCTGAAGCATCTGTGTGTTTATAGTTTGTTCTTTTCAGTTTCTAGTTAAGAGAGTACATGCTGACAAAAGCCACTGAAGATAGACATTTCCTCTGAATCTAACTTTCATTCAACAAAACTTGACTGGAAGGAGTAGGTGATAAGAAAGTGAAAAGAGTGAAACGGTTCTCTTGAGTCTCAGTTAAACGCATGCTTTACTGTTGATGTCACCGTTTGGTTATTTTTAATCATTATTTTCATTTATTTTTTTTATGGTAGTTAATTCAAAGGGGCAGAGCTTAATTAGTAGCAGGGCAGCCAAGTGGTTGGAAAGATCGTTTTTTTCAATTTTCTTAAGGTCTGAGATCAACCACCAACTATCTGCCCTGTTAAAGAAGAAGAGTACCAGATCACGGCTTTAGTGGAAAAATCAGCTCCTTTATTGAAATGACTCATGTTATTGAAAATGTTCTTAATTTAGCATACAAATGTGTCCTGGTGAGGTGATTGTTCAGAACATGTCCTTGCCTCCTCACCTTGCTTTGGCAGCTCTCCTCAGTAGCTCACAGGACTGCTTAGAGAGCATCATGGATCTGGGCAGCAGCTGGTTTGTTAAAACTTTTAACAAATGATTCAAACGTTTTCTGCTGGAGGCTCCAAACATGACACGCAAGCAGGGTGGACATGCTTCTTTTAGACATTTTACTGCAAGCTACTGGATGACGGTTGCGCCCGTAATAATAGATTTATTTGTAAAGCCTCTTTAAAACACAAAGATGATGATGAAGTGCTAATGGATTAAAATAAGAACGCTTTAACAATTAAAAAAAATTGCTACAGGCACACACAAAAACAAGGACATCACATATACTAAGAAAAGCCTTTTTAAGAATGTGAATAGAAGAGAAGGGAGCCCTACGTGTATTGCATATTATTTGGAAGGGGATTTCACACTTTTTGTGCCAAAATAGATGAAAGCTTAACCCAGAAGCAATCACTGGATCTTTGCGTCAAGCACTGCAATATTCTCTAAAGGTTTGTCTAAGTCAGGTTGGGGAAGGAGGGTAATTGGTTTCAGCTTAATCCCAGGTTTGTAGTTAGTATAGTTCAAGAGCAGTGACAAAGTTAAAGGCTTGTGCCGTTGGTAGACTTACGTTTGCATTAATAAAAATGTTGAAAAATATAGTCGTAGCCAACTGTGTGTCTGATTAAGTATGACACTACATCCAGGAAGGAGATGAGCTTAGCTCAGTAGAGGTTCTGGTTGGCAGATTTTGTTCCCTTGGACAAAGCTAGGCTAACTGAACTGTGAGTTTTTTTTCACTTTTTCAAGTCTTGTGCTAAACTAAGTTAACTTGCTGCATGCTGTATATTTACTATACAGCATGAAAGTGATGTTGACCTTCTCATCTTAGTCTTGATAAGAAAGCGAATAAGTGTATATCCTTAAACGTTACTCCTTTACAGTAATCCATTCCAAACTGGTATAGTTCAACTGACCCAGATAATAAAATGGGCTTTTTTTTTTCTTTTTTTTTTACTAGATTTGGGTGAAACTTTCATCAAGCAATGAGTGTTCACCCTGCTCACTGTTTACATTACACCCACATGTTAAACTCCTCAGCCTGCTAACCATACATTAACTCAACGTTTTTACAGCTTGACAGAGACATCACACTTCATTGAAACCATGCTGGAGTTTCTTGTATTAATTCATTTCACTTACATATGTGTGCACAGCATTATGAAAAAGTTGTTAACTCTGCGTTTTCACTTGAGATATTTTTGATTTTAACTAACTTTAACCACGAGCATTTGGCTTTGCAGATCCTGCTACATTTCCCATGTTGTTTCAAGGCTTTTCATGCTCTAACCGCTTTCTTCTCTCTCCCTCTTTTCTCCACTCTGCCTCCCGCTTTTCTCTCTCTACTTGCTGCCTTCTCTCTCTCTCTCCCTTCTCTCTCCGCTGTCCCGTTTCCTGCATGCTCTCCTGGACCCTGCAGAAGATCTTAGCGGGGATGGTAAAGTTTTGCTGTTGTTTATCAATCTTTCTGTTGTTCTGTCTTTATGGTTCTCACTTCACCAACACACTGCAGCCTCCTGGGAAAGGGTAGCGTGTGTGTTGGTGTGTGGCTCGATGTTTAAACGTGCATTCCTACGTCTTTAAAAATGGCGCTGTGTGTTTATGTGCTGTATTGTGTACATATACTGTAGAGTGAGACCATTTAAAATGAAATGTTTCTTTTGCTGATTGTTTCTCATGTTTCAGTGATAGGAAACACAAATAGATCAACAGCAGCTGGCGTGGTTTATTATTTTAGTCTCGTTTTCGGTTTTAAGATGTTCGTGTGTTTGTGCCTTTCGATTAAATTTGAAATATGTCTGCTTTTATCAACAAGAACGAATCAAAAAAGCAGAATTAGCTAATTGAGTGGCATTTCTCTTTAAGGGAACTACTCCAAACTTTTCTCTCTGCACACACACACACACACGCACGCACACTCACGCAAAATCATGCACACGTGTACTCGCATACACTCACGCACACACTCGTGAACACTCTGAGTGAAGTTGGGAGAGGTTTGCTGGATTCGAGAGAGCGGGTGCATTCCTGGCTATAATGGGCTAACTAGATCACACACACACATTCAAACACACACATTATCCCTCCACTGAAAGAGTTATACCAGTCAAACTTAGAAACGGCTGATTCTTTAGAGCAAACCACATGGGAGCGAATACGCAGCAAATAAAACTCAATAAAACTGTGGACTTCACGGTACAAATTTACACATGTGTATTGAGAAATCAAGTATGGGAACACTGATTAACCAGGCTGGATTAAAAGAAAAAGAGTCAAATATTTTTGTGTTTTATTGTATAAACCATGACTGATGGAAACCACCTTTTGCTGAAATGCAATGTTGTTTTATGATGAGTTTATCTAATAAAACACATTTAGTAGCGGCGGCAGTATAAGCAGAGTTGTTGCTCTTCTTCCAGCTCATATGGAGATATTTTTAGAGGCACATTAAAGTCTTTCCTTTCCTCTCATGCGGAACACAAATCATGCACAGCACTGGCATAGCAAAAGCAAAAGTCATGCTTGTTTGATTAAAACCTGAAACGTTTTCCAACCTCTTCTCCTGCACTGTTGTACTGCTGAAGGAATGCTAGTAATACAAGTATGAGTATAACGCATTTAGTGTTTCATTCATCCTATCCTCAAAGGTCGAGTGTGTAGGATTCAGGTGGATCTACTGGCATGTTTTCTTTGGTGTATAATCACCTGAAACTAAGAATCATTGTGTTTTTGTTACCATGCAATGAGCCTTTCATATCTACAGAGGGACTATATCACTAAGTCCACCATGTTGCCCTGCTAATTTTCTACAGTAGCCCTGAATGGACAAACCAAACACTGGCTCTACAGACTATCATACGCGTTTCTCGGGTTATTAGCAGCCACTGTTGTTTCTCCTTTATCTTTGAAAGTGAAGAGTGAATGGAGGGGTATTTAGTTGGTTATAATCTGCAACCTCACTGCTAGATGCCACTAAATCCTACACAGTGGACCTTTTAAGGGAATAGTTTGACACTTATTTGCTTCCTTGTAATACCTCTCGCGTGTCTGTCGATTTAAATATATAGCTGGAGCTAGCAGCTGGTTAGCTGAACTTAGCATAAAGACTGGAAACAGGGATTTGGCTGACATGGCTCCGTCTGAAGAATAAACAAACTATATAGAACATGTTAATTAGTGAACTTCAGTAGTGCTACCAGGCCTCCAGACTGTGACCATTCAGTAGCATTTTGCAACCAGTTTTGGCAACAGTGTGACTACATGTTAAAACCAGGAGCACATGTGCGACTTGCAAATATGCCCCCATGTGATTTTGTTCTTTTAAAATCATCATCATCAAGTGCAACACCAGGAGCAACATATCTACCGGTAACATTTTGCTGTGATCAGTGTAACATGCGCGATCAATCAGCTGATCCACTTAATATATACATGCTCTTATTAAACACTTAAAGCACTACTTCACTTTGTGACTCCTTCCTCTAAGATTAAACAAAACATTGTTAATTTGGTAAATTGTCTAATTATTATTACCAAAATATTTATAAGTAATAGAATATATTCATATATTTACCATATTAACTGTATTTCTTAACGATTTAAGCGGTGCTCTTAATTTTATGTCGTATCATCAGCTAGCGTTTTAACCCTGCCTACAGTCTTTATGGTAAGCTAACTGTCTCCTGGCCTTTACTTTTACCAATAAGACATCAGAGCAGTATCGATTTTCTTATCTAACACTTCCCAAAACTATTTCTTTCAGCATTAACCACTTTTAATTATCATCAATTAGCATTATCATTTAGCTTTTATTTTAGCCTGCTTTATATCAACAACTAAATCGCTAACCAGTAGTGTTTTCTCCAGCTTATTATACATGGCTGAATCAGCCACAGGCTTGAGAAAAAGGATTTCTGATAAGTTTAGGGACATGTTCCCACAGAGCCTGATAAATCCCGAGCAGAGCTGCGAGGGGTAGCGTTCAGGACAGCAGATGTTTGACTCTTGTTTCCAACAGCTGAGTCTGCACGCTGATTTTATTTTAAACACCGCCATCTGGTTGGGACAGACTTGGTCCATCTTTTCCTTCTTTTTTACCCCGCTGGCTCTCTTCCTCTCCCCGTCTCTCGCTGCCTATCTGTGTGATTCTGCACAGATTTCATCCTAAACGCTACCATCTGCTTACATGACAGCCACTATTTCTCTCTCTTCCACTCTGTGGTTCTCTCTCTTGCCGTCCCACTCTCTTATTCCTGCATCCCTTCTGACTCTATCCTGTTCTACCTTAATTTCTACTCGTCTCACTTGAACTCTCTTCTCTGTTTCTTTCCTTCTTCTCCTCCACCACAACAGTAACTCCCTGCAGCCAGCTGCTCTCACACAGACAGATATGCACAACACATGCTCAGCTGACACTCTCCGCCAAGTGTGTGTGTGTGTGTATGTATGTGTGTGTGTATAGAGAGAGAGAGAGAGAGGGAGAGAGAGGAGCTACGTGGGTGTTGCTTTGCGCAGGAGTTGTCGAACCTCAGAGTTAGCTTCATGCTTTATTTCTTTTGGTGCAGTTTTGTTTCTTTCCTGCACACGTGTTTTGTTTGCATTAGTGGACGCACGGTGAACTTGTGCTTGCTTTTCCCTTTGTGTGTAGTTTTAGACTTTGGTTCCTCTCTGTGTGTGTGTGTGTGTGTGTGTGTGTGTGTGTGTGTGTTTTTTTTCTTTTTTTACTCTTTCTCTCTCCTCACCATTTGTGTGTTTCTAATGTTACAGAGACTGATGACTATGCTGAGATAGTTGATGAAGAGGACACATACACCATGCCCTCCAGTAAGTAACTTTTTCAATCATTCATTCTTCTCTTTTGCCAATAACATCTACAAACTAAAGTAGCTTCTGTTGCACCGCAGCAAGAGAAGCATATAACAACTGTTTCAGTGTTATTCTTCTGTCAAATCCTTACGTTCTCAAGTAGCCGAGTGCAGTGTGAATCTCCTCCAAGGAACACACTCGCACAAGGAACATCAGAGAAGTTGCATTAAACCGCATTTGGTTTAGGTAGCGGCTAATCAAATTCAGGCCGCTTTTGTACAAACAGCTGGAGGCCAGAGAGGCTATAGCTCATACTGTGTAAATCCGGCTGGTTGAACTCACATTAAATCTGTCAAATTCATTCATATGTTAGTGAAGAAAAAAAAGAAAAAAATGAATGTGCTGCCCTGTACCAATACATTTGATGTGGATGTTACGGTCAGTACAAAGTACTCATGTATTTGATTACGTGGTCAAGTTTGAAACTGGACCGTGTTCTCCTTTTCCTCCCACAGTCTTTTTCTATCTTTCCCTGTCTGGCTTGATTTGTTTGTCTCTTTCACTTTGCTTTTTTGGTCTTCTTCTTTCTGCGACTTCCTCTCAACAGACATATTTTCCAAGTCTGAGTTTGTGTGCGTGTTCCTGTCATAACTGTCTACTCTGTTTAAAATTAAATTGTATAACAGTAATAGCTTTAAAACCAACCCTACTTTTTTGACCAGTGGCAGACGAAGCTTAGTTTTTTGTTCAGTAACTTACTTGTTAACCAAGCTTCAGAGTGAAATGTGTGTGTGTGTGTGTGTGTGTGTGTGTGTGTATGCGCATGCGTGTGTGTGTATGTATGCGTGTGCGTTTGTTAGTGTGTTATCTGAGCTATTTTCAATCTTAAAGCAGCTCTCTGGCTCTCTCCCTCTCTTCATCTCTCGTTCTTCCTCTTTCTCCCATCGCCAACACAGTGAGCTATGGAGTAGTTGAAGGTAATAATTCCCTGTCTCTCTCTCTCTTCTTCTGTTCCCCCAAAGATTATACATTTTTGTTGATATTTTTCTTTGCCAGGCATGGTTGCAGGGAAAGATTTGATTCCTAATTAAAACTTAAGTTCCTACACGTTGCTTTGTTGATGAAAAGCTAACAATACCCATTGAGTTACATTAATAACACAATCAATTGTGTGGCTTTTTGGAAAGGTAGGAACACAGGGGCCTCATTACATTACATTCTAGAACTGAAAACTCGATTCCTAAATCAGCACTTGTCCTGTCATGCCTGTCTTTGGGTTTAAAATGTACCGACTGCCTGTATCATGACAACAGCTGTCACTGGCAAGCTAGCTTTCTGTAATGGACAAGAGAAGGTTTGCTCCAGTTTTAGCCTTGATTAATCTGAGAAATTAATTGTTGTTTGAAGAGAGGATAGACTGTGTGCACCCATTTATACATGAGCAGGGACATTTGAAGCTAACATGCAAACATCAATATTAGCTTCAACAACAGGCTAACATCAGCTTTAGCTTCTCTAATATGCTTACATCAATATTAGCTTCTTCAGCAAGCCAACATCAGTGCTAGCTTCTCCAACAGGCTGAAGTCAATAAATGTTTCTCCCCCAGGCTAACATTGGTGTTAGCCTCTGCAACAGGCTAACATAAATATTAGATTCTCGAACAGGCTAAAATCAATGTTAGCTTCTCCAACAGGCTAACATCAGTGCTAGTTTCTCCAAA
>OMLP01033514.1:29828-48603 GCA_900302685.1 Spondyliosoma cantharus
TGAAGCTAACATGCAAACATCAATATTAGCTTCAACAACAGGCTAACATCAGCTTTAGCTTCTCTAATATGCTTACATCAATATTAGCTTCTTCAGCAAGCCAACATCAGTGCTAGCTTCTCCAACAGGCTGAAGTCAATAAAAGCTTCTCCAATATGCTAACATCAATATTCGTTTCTCCAACATGCTAACATCAATATTATCTTCTCCAACTGGCTGAAGTCAATATTAGCATCTTCAACAGGCTAACGTCAACGTTAGATTCTCAAACAAGCTAACAAAGCTCTATGAGATTCTTGAACAGGCTAACGTCAATATATGTTTCTCCCCCAGGCTAACATTGGTGTTAGCCTCTGCAACAGGCTAACATAAATATTAGATTCTCGAACAGGCTAAAATCAATGTTAGCTTCTCCAACAGGCTAACATCAGTGCTAGTTTCTCCAAAAGGCTAAATTCCTATCGTAAGATGAGGAAGAATGATTTCCTAAATACAGTTTGAAACCATGTTTTTTTAATACCAAAAATCCAAAATGTGCTCCTAAATTGAGTAAAGATACAATTTAAGACCAGGAACTTTCTGCAATGAGGCCCATATATCTTTCTCATTCTTAGCTGGCAAAGAAAAATACAAAATACCTTATATTCAGATTGTTGTTGACTTGTGGTTGTTGGTGTTTCGTAGAATGCAGTTTATTCGGGTCTGGTGTTGGAAATGAAAGGGAGAGCCAATCCATAAACAATGCAAGATGTTTCTTCATTAACAGTTGAATCAGAATCCTCTGCAGCTAAACAATCTAACAGTGTTTACGTTGTTTATTGGCTTGGTTCTCATTTCACCATCATGTTGGTTATGAGATTTTTATTTCTTAATCATGATGTATTATCATGGTCGTATTTCATTTGTGGTCTCTTTATGTTTGAAGAATTATTAGTTTCCTGCTGCGTGGATTACATGCAGTAAATTTCCTTGTAATGGAATGTGTCTTGGTTACGCTGTCAAAATTTGTGATTATACTGTTTATCTGTTGGTTGAGTCAAACAGTCGAACTTTGTTGCACTCAGCAGAGAAGTAAACTTTTAAAGGATTAGTTCCTGATGGTCAGCATCATACATAAACCTCTTGAACTCAGCATTTAGTCCTTTTTTTACCCTGGTTGGTTGGCAGCTGACATTAATGCACTTCTGGGGAAATGACCTTTTCAACAAGGCGGAAATATTGATAATACGTAAATGTCAGCGTAAAATGTCAAAGCGTGTGGATGTCAGACGCAGAAACAACTGCTTTCATCCAAATTTGTTTGGATGTACTCACTGAATATAAAAAGATTACTGTGAGTGCACAGGAATTCTTCTTAATCAAGTTTTTTTTTGATCAAATAGGCTCTTGATGTTTACATGCTCAGAGCACTGCAGGGTTTTATCTCAGTTTATGATATCAATCAAAGCGACTCGTTTAAATGTTTCCCTGTATCCTCCTTTGTGTCATGAATAACCAGAAACCATAATGGGACTCTGGTGTGCATGTCCACAGATTTTATGATCCTTGCTGTAATGTGTTTGTCGTATGTTGGTGTCTTGTATATTTGTGTGCGTGCGCATGTTAAAGTAGAGGTGTCAGGGGAAGGGATTATAATATGTATGTACAAACCTGGCTTGAATTGTATTTTTGTATGTTGTCAATGGTTTCTTTTAGTCTTATCTGATTGCCAATGGGTGCGGTTTACCAAAAGGACGATAATTTGACTGCCCGAAAAGTTAAAAATAATGTCTTAAAAGTATCTTTTTATGTGCTTTTCTGTGATAAAAGCAATCACCTGATACCAACTAAATTGTCTTGTCCTGGTAAGCCCTATCCAGTTTGGTCTGAGGCATGTCAAATGTGATGGGGTCCAGTCTTTCCAGTGTATGAAGAACAGCAGGTAGATGCGCATATATCTCACTCTTTCCACTTGTTTCTGTCTTTTCTTTTCTTTTCTTTTCTCTTCCTCTCTCTCAGCGCGGGATTATGAGATCCAGAGGGACAGGATAGAGTTAGGCCGCTGCATAGGAGAGGGCCAGTTTGGAGATGTACACCAAGGAGTCTACAACAGCCCGGTATGTCAGAATACAGACACAGCTTTGCTTAAGTTTTAAAGAAATGGGATACAAGATGCTTGTCACAGAAAACTAAAGTAAAAACAAATAGAATATAAAGATCAGATGATACTTGATAGAATGAAAACAATGAGTCATAATGTTTTTTTTCCAAATGAGTAATTTCTGGTAAACTTACTGTATTCCCATAATTTTGCATATTATTGATATTTATTGTTATATACTGTAGATATCAAAACAAGATATTTGTATCATCTAATATCTGCAAACTTGACGTGCTGTGTGTTCTGCAGGACAAACCGGGTCTACATGTCGCCATTAAGACCTGCAAGAACTGTACGTCAGACAGCGTCAGAGAAAAGTTCCTACAAGAAGCACGTAAGACCACACCGTCATGTACTGCGTCTGTTAACTTGACATATCAGCAACCCGTGACTCACTTCACACGTGACGACGAGTGTGTTGATGAGTGTGTGTTTATTCCCCCTCGCAGTGACGATGCGTCAGTTCGACCACCCTCACATCGTCAAGCTCATCGGCGTGATCACAGAAAACCCCGTGTGGATCATCATGGAGCTCTGTACTCTCGGAGAGGTAGGGATGAGGCCGCGGGGGTTTGAGTGTGTGTCACTTCTTGTTAGTATACAAACGAAACCGTTGAGTGTAGGTCATGATGGTAGTCACCCCAGAGAAGCCTGACTTAAAAGCCCTTATATTTAGAAAAGAAAACAGTTTACACTTGCATGTTGAATAGTTCAGTGAGACAAGGTTAGGTTTTGTCGAAAGAACATCATCAGTGTGAGATATTTTCCCGGATTTTCACATTCACATAAAGCCATGTCGAGATATTGTCTTGCTGTTAGCTATACTCATACACTACTATTTTGTACAATGTAATTCAGTACTCATCCTTTACAGTGTTTTATTTTTTATACTCAACGCTATAATATAGCTATATTATAACCACATTTCAATCAATAAAGACTAGTCTTATCTTATCTTCGATAAAATGCATCTCTGTCATAACCTTATCCCTGTCCTTCTGTTCATCTTTCTCTGTCCACAGTTGCGTTCGTTCCTTCAGGTGAGGAAGTACAATTTGGATTTGGCCTCGCTCATTCTGTTCGCCTACCAGCTCAGCACAGCACTGGCTTATCTGGAGAGCAAACGCTTTGTACACAGGTACACAAACACACGAGAGATTACGGCGATTGACTGAAGAATAATTGTGGGTATTCTGTGAGATTGCACGTACTGTATTCACATTATTAATCCTTATCAATAAGGAGGATAATGTCATGATGCTTTTTTTTTAAGGAAAGGATGCGCTGTGTTTGAAAACATTCAATCACTGCACATGGTTTTCAGACACAGTGTTGTGTTTCTCAAGCTCTTCGTTAGATGTTTTGCAACTTATAAATTACTAATAACACCTGTGGTTCAGGCCTAATAACAGCCTTTTTTTTCTTCTTTCTTTTCTTACAGGGACATCGCAGCTCGCAATGTGCTGGTCTCTTCAGTCGACTGTGTGATGCTCGGAGACTTTGGTCTGTCACGATACATGGAGGACAGCTCATACTACAAAGGTAATGATACACAAAACCAATACAGACACACATACACAGCTTGGTAGCATGTTATGACACAGAACATGGATTCACTAATATATAAAGTGAATCCAAGACAGTTTTCAGTCACCTGAGACCAGTTTGTTGTCCCAGTAACATTTCTAGTTAAGTGTGTGTGTGTGTGTCCTTCTGGTTGTTAGTACTCTACCGCCATCACAAGGTTGCTTCGGGTACTGCAGTTTTTCTTGCACAAGTTTGCTTGTTATGAAAACGGTGTCTTCTTCCGTTCTGTGACCTTCTGAGTCTTTTTCAAATGACAGAGTTACACATTTAATGATTCATTTATAGGTCATTTTAATGTTTCTCTTTGTATCAGCTTCTAAAGGTAAGCTTCCTATCAAATGGATGGCTCCTGAATCAATCAACTTCAGAAGGTTCACCTCTGCCAGTGACGTCTGGATGTTTGGTGAGTTAAGACAATTTGCTCTATCATCCACATGCTCTGTTATCAAGGGTGCCTGTGTCTGACATTTGTGTTTCTGTCAACAACTGCTCGTTCCTTGTCTCTTTGTAGGTGTGTGTATGTGGGAGATCTTGATGTACGGCATCAAGCCTTTCCAGGGCGTCAAGAACAATGACGTGATCGGCAGGATAGAGAACGGTGAGCGATTGGCTATGCCTCCACAGTGCCCGCCCACCCTCTACAGTTTGATGACCAAGTGTTGGTCGTATGACCCCAGCAAGCGACCGCGATTCACCGAGCTCAAAACACAGCTCAGGTAAGAAAAAGGTTTTGTTGACTAATATACGACAAAGACAAGGAGGAGAACTGTTCCCAATACTTTGTTATAGTTTGATGAATCTACATGAACAGATTTGTTCTTCGTATCCTGATGCCTTAATGTGTTTGACATACGGAAATCAAAGTAGCCTCTATCTTGCAGTTTTTAGAGATGATAATTGTCCTTGGTGCTTCCTACACCACTATTAAGATGAAGAAGTAAACCACTTGTTGAAAAGACTCCTTTGTGTGTAACGTTTGTAGCACCATACTGGAGGAAGAGAAGCTGCAACAAGAGGAGAGACTTCGAATGGAGATGAGGAGACAAGTCACCGTGTCCTGGGACTCTGGAGGGTCTGATGAAGCACCGCCTAAAGTAAGATTACACTGTCTGACTGTCTTATTAAGACACTTCTCTTTGATTATTTTGTTGTGTTCCAGTGCACGTGTTTATTATGACTGATAAAAAAAAAAACGCAACCTGTTTTTCTTTATGCCTGTAGCCCAGTAGACCAGGTTACCCCAGTCCTCGTTCCAGCGAAGGCTTCTTCTCCAGCCCGCAACTCAACCACTTCCCGGTACAGCAAACACACAAACAAACAAAAAAAAACACAAACACACAACTACCAGATTGAGAAAGCTGTGCTCCTCTGTTTTTTTTTCATCCACCGTGGCTGCAGCAGTGTTTTCCTCTGACTTTCAAGAGGTTTGAGGTGGCAGCAGCAGCTCTCTGCAGCTGTAGATAAAGATTACTATTATTATTGATGATCGTATTGTTACTCTTAATATTAATAGATTCTTGTGAGAATCTTGGAGAACAAACAGTCAGTTGCCTGTATCTACACAGTATCAGGAATAAATGGCAAACTATTACTTGAGAAAAATATATATTGATCAAATATTTTTATAGGTTGTGTGTGTTCAAATTAATGAGCACTTTTGTTTGTGAGTTGCCCTCTAGCTGCGCAGTGCAAGCCATGCACAAGGCTATTTTTCTCTTTTTTTCCACAAACACATTGCATGATATCAGCTGACAGTTGAGAAGAGAGACACCTAGATAATATATTGGTAATACTGAAAATATTTTCTTGGTTATTATTTCCTACTTCCTTTGCAAGAAGAGGTCTGCAAAAACATGAATAGAAAATGTAAAAACATTTTTAAAAAGGTTTCAGATTGTTGTTGAATATAAAGAAAATACAAAATGTTGTTTTGAGACCTGCCCTTTTCCACTTTTCTACTATGTTTAATGCTAAGATCAGTAATGGAGGCTGGTCAGCTTGCTAATCAGCACAAGTCTCCTCTTTAAATGTTTTGAAGAAGTAAAGGTTTAGAAAAAGTGCCGAATCAAAACTTCGTAGAAATGCTGCTTTCGAGAAAGATGCATGAATCACAAACCTTAAAAACGTAGCAGGAAATCATCACCACCTACTACAATATCAAAATCACATTCTGTCAGATTGCATAAATCATCCATTTAGATATCAAGCACTGTCATCGCGATTGAGGTCAGCTCTCAGTCAAACTATGTACCGAGTCTCAGAACACAGACTGTCAGCAGACATGTGTCAGAGTCGGAGTCAGAAGAGAAATGTGAGGGCAGAGAAAATGAGAGAGCCTTTCAGTGCAGTTATTCCTCTCCTCATAAACCGAGCAGACAGCAGGCATTTCCTGTAGTTCTGAAAGAGAGACACACACACACGCACACACACACACACACAAATCAAAGCCGCTCTCCGACTCTTATGGCAATAAGTAGCTCTCTCTCGTCCTTATAAGGAGTGTATAATTTTAACGGCTATTTAAGTCCGACTTCATATCACAAGTAAGAATAACATCTATATATTTTGGTAGCATTATTACACACCAGACTAAGAGCAGCTTTGAGAGAGCTGTTGCGCAAGAACTCCCATGATTCTTTGTGGCTTTGTACCAAACCAGGGCGTCTTCTCGATTGATTGATTGATTGATTGATTGATTGATTGATTGATTGATTGATTGCTTTGATAATCACTCTGACTCTACTGTGATTCAGAGAACATTTTGATATATTCTGTAAGGAATATTTACTCTGTGTAACCTTCATTTATGTACCTTTTTATGACACAATATATTTTTAAAATGTTTCCTTTTCTTGTGTTTTATTAGATTTAGTCAAGTCTTCTGTTTTTCACACCCCAACAACATTTTTGTATCTTAAAAATGATCCAAACAAACGAGAAAGTAACTAAATCATGGTTCCATTTTATGCCATATAAAGTTAAATTTGTGTATCCCTCATCCTCTCTTGTTCTCTCTCTTTGTGGCCACGTACAGCCGTCAGCCCATGGTGGTGTAGGAGGCAGTTACCCTCCTACTGATACTTGGAATCAACACAGACCTGAACACACAGCACTATGGAGCCCAAACATGGAGGTAAACACACCCACATACACCTGAACCCTAACCCTAACCCTATACCTGAACACAGTATGAGGATGACACGTATATAATATAACTTAATAGTCGAATAAGTTTTCCTCGCAGGTCTCAACTCTTCATTTTGATTAAACATAGCAGGGGACATCAAAAGAGTGAGCAGACTGAAGTACTCTGTGCAGGCTGAATAAAAATAGCTGCAGTCAGGACAATGTTACAAATTGCAACTTTAACTTGACTGTCATTTTTATTAGTTATTTAAGATCATCACAAAGTTCAGTCAGTCCATGTCAGCAAATAAATGGCTGTGATCATGTTTCTGTCCTGACACAGTTTCCACTTTTTTTGCAAAAGTCAAAATAAGTATTTAAATATAAAGTATGACTAAATGTTTTTAAAAAAATGTTTTCTACAGGAAAGTGGCCATGCTATGATGGAGGAGAGGCTGATGATGCAGCAACAACAGATGGAGGACGACCAGCGGTGGCTGGAGCAGGAGGAGAGCTTCATGGTAAAACACAAGTTATTTACAAGAGGCTGTTATCAGTTCTTTTAGTGAGAAAAAAGCAAAATTAAAATTTAACTGAAATAACCTGACTCATTTTTCTGTGTGTATTAACTATATCGCTGCAGAGTTATTTAACAGTTAAATCTATTAGCGTGGACAAAAATAGCAAACATCACTTGAAAATACATCGCAAAAAGAATAACTCACACAAAATACAAACAAAGGAAACCAAAGATACTAGTAATCTAAACCACTGGATGCTATAGAAGTGTCATAAACCATAGTTGCTATGGCTAACAGGAAGAAACAACCAAAACAAATATTTAGATGGACAGATAAAATATTAAGACGGCATTTTTTCCACTTAATAAAACATCTTTATGTGTCTTGTTGTTGCCAGAGGAGCTGCAGGATATCTTTCTCAGATCTTTAAACCAGCTCAGTTGTGCTTGATTTATCTCGTCAGACATTGAAATGTCCCCCGAAAGGAGCCAAATCGCTGCTTTAGCAAAACAAGTCTGTTTTTCTTCTCTCTTCGGGTCTCTTTCCCTGATAGGCTGAGCCAGGTGTAGCAGAGCTAAGAAGGAAATTGAGAGAAAATGACAGAGATTTATGTATCCGTGTTCACATTGATATATTGAGTATGCTTGCCACATTTGAAAGGCTCATTTACTGCCTCACAGAAGAGGAAATCTCTCAGGACAGACTTGAGTTTCTAATCTTATTTGTTATTTTGTAACCCTGGGACGACGTTTTCTTTTTTCAGTGTGACAGAGTGTTCACTTACCTTCACAAACATTTTACCAAGACTGTGCTTTAAGACTGGGCACACAAAGTAGCACTCATCTCTAAATGGTTCACTAAATCCCCAGCAGTTTTATGGCGCTGACCCTGGTCCCTCATGGAAATGTACAAGTCTGAGGAAGCTTCCTTTACAGGGATGAATAAAATCTCATTCTATTTGATGACTTTTTCCCTCAGTAGAAAGACGGCCACATTCATGACACTTGATACATCGCAGAGGGACTAATTTGCAACTACTGCCAAGGAACTTTTTTCCATTAGAAAACCACAATCAGTTCATATAAACAAGAACGTCAGTGTGGTGAGTTCATCTGTTCTAATCTGATAATGTCACAGTTTAGTAGCTGAAAACAGAGCAAAATACGACTATCAGTTAGGAAACTTATTTAACCACGGAGACAAGTTGACAGAGGATTATTATGTAAGGCAGTGTGGTTTATGAACTCTATGTAGCTGTAGCCGACTGCGTCATCACTCGTTGGAAGGAATTTCTGTTAAGTAAGGCCTCTATCACTGTATTGTGCGCTGAGTAAGTATGGAGTATCATAACATCCTCACCTCCTTATCTGAGAAACCTTAGTATTGCTTTAATACATCTGTAACGGGCTAACGGCATAGAAATGTTCGTAACTCTTCGTAACCCAGAGAAATCCACATGCTTTTTCAAGGTAACGGTATATTTTTCAAGTTACTTCAAATATGAGCTCCAAGTTGAGGTCTAAATGAGCACTGAATCTTAGTTTTTTTGTACTTTGTGGGTCTTAAAAGATCAGGAGAATCCAGGTAAAAGTATTTGTTTGCTGTTGACCGCTCCCATTCACTATGTCTGGCATAGTAGCATGTAAGGATTTTGAGCTCTCAGTGAAAAATAACTAATTGCTCTTACTGAAGTACTTAATTTCAGTTTAATGTTAAGTGAGAATTCTTGAGTATTTATAGTATATATTACTTAGCCAAGTAGCCCATCTGCTACTTGTGAATGAGTACGTTTGATACTTACAAAAATATTCATTGCATTTGTACATTTTGCTGTTACTACCAGAGCATACTTAAATCACATTATGAATAAAAGTTTTAATTAAAATTTAGCTAGTAATACTGTAATCAAGGTAGAAGATCTCAGTACTTCTACCTCTAGAGAGACTGCAGAAGTAAGTTGTATTGATGAAATATGAAAGTAAACCTTGTTAAAAACTAATACAAAAGAATGGAAGCAGAAAGTGATGAGAGAGAAGGCCTGAAAAGAAGGAGATGGAAGTTTTTGAGGAGGAACAAGAGTGCAGGACAGAAGGAGGGACAAAGGAAGTGGGATTGGCAAGAGCCGTGGAGAGGGTGGAACGAACAAGGAGTCAGAGAGAGAGCGAGGGAAACGGAGGGAGGGAAACAGAGAGAGAGAAACAGAGGGACATGCAGAGAGATGGAAAAAGTGGGAGGGAGAAACAGACTGAGGGAGAGAAACGGAGAGGAGAGTGAGGCGTTTTGGATCTTTTCTCTCCAGGATTTTGTCTCTGTGGCTCAGTGGAGCTTTTCCTCCTCTGGAAAAAAAAACTTTCTTCCTCTGTCTAACTCTTCCTCCCCCTTCATTCTTCTCTGACTCAGTTTTTCTGTCTTCCTCGGCTCATTTCTCTCAGTCTCTGCACCATCTACCACGCTCTCTCTGTCCGTCTCTTTATCGGTCTTTCTCCATGTCTTAAGTCCTTCGTCCTCGCTCCCGTCTCTCTGTCTCTCATACTTTCTGTCCCTGTCTCCGCCCTTCTTTCGATGGCCTCCTCTCTCTGCTTTCCTCCTCCCGTCTTCGTCGGCCTCTTTTCTCCCAGGATGCATCTCTTCAAGGCGTGCTTCACCACCAAAACGGTACTGAAACAGGCGGAGAGAGGGAGCGGGAGTCGAGCTTTAGTGGTTCAAATTTGGACAGGGTTTTGGAGGGTTGCTGTTTTCTGTAGAATTACAAACTTTGTTGTCATTAAGTTAACTGTTTGAGCAGGATTGTGCTTATCTGCTGCTCTTCAGCCTCACTGATATGATGGTGATGATGTTCACTTTTTGAGACAGTGTAGATGGAAAAACGGAAATCTACTGCTTGGTTGTATTGGTGGAGCCGAAAGCCTGCATAAAATGTGGTGATTGGTTTGAAAAAAACAATTGTAGCTGCTTTGCACAGGCTTTATTCTGAAACCTGCAGGTGTCAAACGTTTTTTTTTTCTTTGTTTGTGAATGTCCTGTGCTTTTTTAAACTGAGTATTTGTTAACAATGTGTTCCTTATTTTGATTGACTTATTTTATCACTAAATTAAAACTTCCTGGAACAGCTTGCATATAATCTCACAGTAATGAAACTGCTCCAAAACACATGCCAAGTTATGTTTCTTGTATATATTTAAAAAAAAATATATTTCCATTAAATAAGTCTTTTTGTCTCTTTCCTGCAGAAAACAGAGTCCAGAAACAGCAGAGGAAGCATCGACAGAGAGGACGGCACACTACAAGCACCGGTCAGTCACCGTGTTTGTTGATGCTTAACATAAGATGTTTGTGATAAAGAACTGGGGAGGAGGAGAAAAGTGGCAGATTATAGCAAAGAGGAGAAAGATGGAAGTATGAAAGTGCAAGAGGGGAGGCAGGGGGAAAGTATTCAGTCCAACAGACAGACAGATGGAGAGAGACAGACAGTGAGGCAATCCAGAGGCTGCAAAAAGAGAGAAAGTATTTCTGTCTGTATGCCAGAGAGGGTACAGCCTACACACCAACCACATGACCACAGAGGGCTCATGGGAACTTTAAGCCCAGAGGCACTGCACAGTCCCATCTGACTGTACAATGCGGGTATAATGTCCTAAAGCTAAGGCAAATTCTCAGCATTAACTTTATCTTCTCCACACTGTGTCAGCCGTAAATGTAGCCGAGAAGTCACATTTCTGGTGGGAAAGTTGAGCTCAATAACATTGAACATACCCTCTTTGTCCTCTTATTCAAAGAGTTCGTCTCTTGTTTTTGATTCTTTTGTGATTAAGAGGACTGAAAGTCTGTCTATCGTTAACTGATGTGTGTGTACTTTTGTCTCTGCACAGGGAGGAAGCCAACATATCTACCAGCCTATAGGGAAGCCAGGTGAGAGAGCAAGATACTGATATACTTAAGGAAGAGAAGTGATATTATACATTGCAAAGAATATATGTAAATAGAACATTTTAATTAAGTGCAGAAGTATTCTAAGCTAAATGTACATAATGTGGCACAGGTTAAACTACTCATTATAAAGAATTGCCCTTTTAAGAGTTAGAACATAATTTACTCTAGCTGCTATAATATTGGAGTATTGAAATTAGCTCGTAGATGTTGTCGTTTATACACTGTTGGATAGTAAAATCTCAATTTTATAAGCTGATCACATGTTTTCTATGATAAATCATAACCAGTATAGTAAAATACAATATATCACAGAAGTTTAAAGTAGCATTAAATGGAAGTACAGGTACCTTAAAATTGTAATTGAGTGTCGTTGTTGTGTATATCTATGTAGTCACCTACTGTGTACCTGTTCTGCACCGTACATCGTCTATAGTTTATACCAAAGATACTAGCATTATTTAGCATGCTAGCATAGTCTGATCCAATGACACTAGCATTACTTAGCGTGCAAATGTCTCCATAACGATGATACAAACACTACATAGCATGAGAGTATAGTTTATTCCAATGTTACTAGCATTACTTGGCACGCTGGCTTAATCTATTCCCACGATACAGTCCTAGCATTACTTAGCATTTTAGCATAGTCTATTCCAATGATTCTTGCATTACTTAGCATGGTAGCATACACCATACCGATGACCCAATCATCACCATTATTAAGCAGGCTAGCCTAGTCCATGTACAATGATGCATACTAATGAAAGGCTAGCATTCTACATAATGATACTATGACGCTCCTCTATTTTCAGAACATGTGGCTCCCCCCAAGAAACCCCCCCGCCCTGGAGCTCCTGGTCACCTAAGCAACCTGGCCAGTCTTGGCCCTGTGGACAGCTACAACGAGGGGGTCAAGGTACATACATATATACGAGTACATAACCTGTATATATCACACGTTCATGCACAAACTCAAGAAAGAATCAGGGCTATAAACAATGATTCTCCAGTTAAAACTGAAAATCGGATGTAGCTAAATATTATTGTTCACAGCACTGTGCTCTTGTTTGGCCTCTTTCAAGAATGGAAGTCTGGCTGTTCTGTATTTTATTGTATTTCTCTTGCACGCTTTGTTTGGACACCCAACTCTGTTTGACTTCAACAGTTTGGCATTGATGGGTTGCATGCTGTGCTGCCTGTGGTTGGCTTTGGACTAATGTGCTGTCCCTCTTCTCTCCCCCTTTTACTCCTTTCTCCCCCTCTGCCATTAACACCCATGTATTCATTCTCTTTGTTTCCCTGTAACATCCCGCCATCTTGCTACCCTTTGTCTTGCATTTCTGACCTGTTACTCTGCATCCATCTATCCATCAATCAATCAATCTTTCAAACCCCCTTCCCCTCCCTTCACGACCTGCACACCTCAATCCTCTTCCCTGTCAAACCCCCATCAACCCAACCACACCTCCCTCAACCTCCCCATAGCCGTGGAGGGTAAGCTGATCTTTGTGTGTCTGTCGTCATTGTAGAATTAGTTAGCTAATAGCTGCCATTACTATCATGTGCAGAGGAGCTTTCTGGAGCCCTCTGAATTGTAGTTTTTTTTTCTTTACCAGAGACAGAACAGTCATCACTGTTGGCATGTCAAAAACAAGACATAGCATATATGGCAAGATAATCTCAACTGGGGCTTTCAAATACTGTATACAGAGTGTTGTAAAAAAAATATCTCTGGCAAAGAAAAATATATGTAAAAGTCACCATAAATAGATCAATAGATGATCACTGTAGGTCTGTCATTGCATCTTTAGATGTTACATTTAATGAAATTTAGAGGGACATCCACACAAATTCGATTTTGATCTTTAACATTATACAGAAACTTGAGTGTGTTGCCTCTTGCTTTTATGGATTTACAAACAAATATGTAATGCCTTTTCTCATAAAGTGGTGGCCGACACATCACTTCAATCACGCCTTAATTATGTCCCCACATCATTTAAATGAGTTTTGTGGACATGCAGTAAGGGGATTTCTTTTAGCATAAACACACAGCAGGAATACAGAGCTTCACTGTAACCTCTCAGAGAAACAATTTGAAATTTCAATTATACCAAATTATTTGATTTTTACATTATCATCAAAACTATTGCTTGATACAGGTTGAACTTTGAGTCTGTCACTAGACAACTGACCCTGTCTGTCCTCCAATCACACTGTACTAACACAACCCTACACACTCCGCTGTCACAGTGAAATAGTCAGATGAGTATGTATAAATGTAGACAGAAATAACAAGACGTGTGTGTGTGTGTGTGTGTGTGTGTGTGTGTGTGTGTGCGTGTGTGTGTATGCGTGTGCGTTTGTTAGTGTGTTGTGTGAGAGAGTTAGACAGACAGCTTAAGTGTGTAAATCTAGCCAGATACTGCCACCCAGTGTTGTTTGTGTTTAACTACAGTCAACCCTGGTAGGAGAAAGAGCTTTGAAATTGATCTTGTATACGATCACTAAAAGATATTAACTTCTTACATTCCATAGAAAAAATTATAAAGTTTGTGTTTTTGATGACTCATCATAACTTGTTTTACTTTTCCTTGGTCCAGCTGCAGCCTCAGGAGATCAGCCCCCCGCCCACCGCCAACTTGGACCGTTCTAATGACAAAGTGTACGAGAATGTGACCGGATTGGTTAAAGCTGTGATTGAGATGTCCAATAGGATTCAGCCTGCAGCCCCAGAGGAGTATGTCCCCATGGTCAAGGTGAGATCAATATGTCTCTGAATAAGAACAAATTAATGTGATCTGAACTGTCATTTTAGCTTCGGTGAAGTTAAAGGTCTGTCATCAGCAACGTTTTTTTTTAAAAGCAAAAACATGCGTGTGTCTTTTGGCAGGAGGTTGGTTTGGCGCTGAGGACCCTGCTGGCGACAGTGGATGAGACGCTTCCTGTGCTACCAGCCAGCACACACAGAGAGGTAAACACGCACACAAAATTGAATGCAATAAAGTTTCTCAAGGATCCTCAGAGTAAAGCCACCAAGAAACATCCTGATGGGGATGACTTTCTTTCCTAGGTTGTCAAACAGCGACGCTTTTAGGGAAAAATTTCGGGCCTAATACCGACCCAGAGCTTCCGTGTATGTAATGCAATGGCGTCAGTTTGTATAGAATGTATTTTTGTATTTATTTTTATAACAAATTGCTTGAATCTTAAATACAATATCTCACATTAGTATTTTATTTTCATATATTTGAAGTATTTGTAATGTGTAACAAGATACTTTTTAATGTATTTGTGCCCATCTGTGATCGTCGGCCAATACATTTTAATCACTTTAAATATTAACAGTGATTGATCAAATAATTAATTATTGATCAATAACATCCTTAGTATAGGACAGAAAAGAGGGGACTGTATCTCTGGTTTGTAAATTATCTGTTGTGACTCTTCAAACTTCAGGATTGTGCAATATTTTAAGGTTTACCACTTATTTTGGCTCATTATTCCTCTATTTGTGTTCTATTCATTTGTTTGCGTTTCTTTCTCATGTCAACATTTTGTTTGTGTCATCACAGATTGAGATGGCCCAGAAGTTGCTGAACTCAGATCTGGCTGAGTTAATATCGAAGATGAAACTGGCTCAACAGTACGTCATGACAAGGTAAGGAGAAAAATACCCTGCACATGCTTTGCTCATTATGATGATTTCTAACGTAACTGCGGTGACGTTAATTGTTTTTACTGTGTTCTGCGCAGTTTACAAAAGGACTACAAGAAACACATGCTAATGGCAGCTCACGCCCTGGCAGTCGACGCCAAGAACCTGCTGGATGTCATCGACCAATCACGGCTCAAGATGATCAGGATTTAATCATGTCAAAGGGGGCGGGGCCAGGAGTTAAGTGCAGTAGCTCTTAGCCAGTCACACAGAGAATGAACATTTGGATGGATTTCAAGTGACGGACGGATGGATTAAAAAAAAAAAAAATCAACTGATGGACAGCAGACGTGACTGAAACAATCAGCTCCCTCTTCGCCCTCCAACATTCATTTCCTTATTTTCTCTCTGGCGACAGTCATGTTCTGGTCAATATTGTATTTTGTACTTTTGTTGCGTTATTTGCTTTTGTATCCAGAGAAAACTCTTCTTCTCCCTCGTCACGTACCCTCGAAGTATCCGTGACTTCTTTTTAATCTTTAAGGTGAATCAAACAAAGGTTTAAGAGGCTCGTTGAAGGACTGCAGACATATATTTGTGAATGGAAGCACCAGAATCTACCACATAAACACAACCAACACTCTCTCCAAACACACAGGACGTAACAACTGGAACTGAAGAGCCAGCATGAGGAGGATCATGAAGATGCGTTGTTGTTTAAACATGCTTTTATATCATTATTAATTATTATTATTACAATTTCCAGCCTTGACTCTTACAGCACGTCTCAGTTTTTCAGTCTTCCTCTTGCAGCTTGTACGGACAAAAATTATTGATTTTACAGCTCATCATAAGTGTCATATTTTTTAGCTCTATTCCTTCTTCTTCTTCTTCTTCTTCTTCTCTCTAGATCTCTCTTTATCTCAGGCATCAATGGCATGAAAAATGAAATATGATAGCTGAACTTTTGAAGAACAAACTAAATGTCACAGGCCACTTTTTTTAAGTTAACTTACATAGTGAATATACAAAGAAGCTATATTTTTAACACGTTTGCGAGGCATGAATTGTTAGTGAATAAGGGAGAGGGATGAATGGGAGGGGGGAGTGAAGGGAGAGAGGGGTGAGTGGCGGCGGGAGGGTGTTTTTTTGAGTCGCAGTGGAGGTGCTGAACCTGTGCCAAATGACCTGCAATTCGCTGAAAAAGAACATTTCACTCAAAAATGCTCTGATTTTTGATTTACTCAATGATTTAAAGTACTTTTTTTTTCCAGCTACTCGCCTGAAATTTCTGCATTATTTCAATTGTAATTTAAATTGTTCATCTGCATCATAATTTCCTCTCAATCAGTCCTCCTGTTTTTCCTTCCCTGCCTTTCTACCTCCCTCACTGGAGTTATTTATTCCCTCTCTTTTCTCCTCCTTCAGCCCTGTCAACCCCACACTTCTCCTCTCTCTCCCTGCGTCACCACCCCTCCCCTCAGCTTCCTCTACTCCCTCTCTGATTCTCTCTCCATTCCACTGTTCCCTCTCCCCCTGAGGTGAGCAGTATTCTCAGGAAGGAGTCACATGTACAGTTGCTAAACCAAGCAAATAAAACACTGTTATCATTTAAAGAAAGCATTCACGAGTCTGCTTCTTTCGGCGTGTTTCTCGCGAATCACTCTCTTTTTCAGCAAGATATCCTCTCTGGATGTGTGTTACACTTAATGTGGTTGGATAAGAGTCAAATGATTATTAATACATAGCACTGTTTATTATTTAAATCCAGGACACGTTATTTAGATTGACTTAACTTGGGATGCCAATTTATTAATGGAATAAAACAATATCTTATTGACACATTTTATGGTAGACCAACAATGACTGAGATGCGCGTAGAAGTAAATACCCGAGTTCGAAACCGTAGCCAAGTTTAAAAAAATCTTAAATAGTTCTTTTCTGGAGCGATGGACTTATTAAATTAAGCAAACGTCTTAATTCACTGAATATGTTTGTGTTCAGAAACAAACATAATCAGGTTCTATTTGGTGGCAGGCTGCTAACCTAAAACACAAACATACGTGTACTGGAAAGGATGCCGCTATCACGTATCACAAGTAGGCTGTCAAATTTAAGTTAATTTTACACAGCTGGAACAAGGTATTGTATAGGTATAGTTTTCTGTTTCACATTTGAAATTTTGTCACTTTGTCACCTGTTTTCGAGCCATTAATGCTTATAACTAAGCTACTCAAAATTAGTTAGGGTTATTGGGATATTTTAGTGTTCCACTTGATCGTTTATTCTGTGACATAACTGAATTTTTATTTATTTTTTTGTCAATATTTTAGGTCCCCAAAACACATGTATGCACCCATATTCTATTATCTCTATATTTTGAGTGGTGCATGTAGCCATACATGAGCATGAGGGGGACCATGTGCTGATGTTAATAATTGAATGTATGAACCTACATGGTTCTGGGCTAATTCACATTTGATGCTTAAAAAGAAATGTTGTCTTATAGAAATCTGAGGGGAAATCTGTATAGATTTTACACACACTGTTAACAGAGGGGCAGTATGGATGGGAGCGTGATTGTTTGATTTAGCACTCATGGACAATAATAAATATACGTGTGTATATATGCAACAAGTGTTGCGTTTGAAAGTAAGATTTTTTAAAACAAAAACGAAAATGTGTTTCCGCCCGGTTTCGAACCGGGGACCTTTCGCGTGTGAGGCGAACGTGATAACCACTACACTACGGAAACCAGTTCTTATACTACGCTCTCGGTAAGAGTTTTGAAAACGCCATTAATACACGATATCTCGATGGATTTTTGTCCATCATTGGGGTTTTTGTTTTTCTTTCACTCATCAGCGAAATGTTAGCTTCAAAGTTCCCTCCTTCCAGGAGCTACAGCCAGCGAGCGAAACAGTCTTCTTCTCTGTTAACGTTACAGAAGTCACTCTTCCGTTCCACATCACACTGGTTGAGGTTAGTGAACAATGTAATAATACTAATAACGAATACTTAACTATTGGATATTAATACGTTAAACTCTTTTTTTGTGAATGTTAATGTATAAAAAGGACTGAGCTGAGCTTACAATGACAATAAAATAATTCTATTCTATTCTACTAGCTAATACTGCCTTGGTCCCTGTTAATTTCACTTGTTCATGTGAAACAGCGACGTCTAGTGGTCATCTAGTCGTCAAAGCAGCTTAATTTAACACCTTTACAGCTGCAGTCTGGAGTTGTGAGGAAAAAAAAAATTTGAGAACAGAACACACCAGACAGGTCAGGGATAAAGTTGTGGAGAAGTTTAAAGCATGGTTAGGATATGAACAAATATCCCAAGCTTTGAACATCTCATGGAGCACTGTTCAATCCATCACCTGAAAATGGAAAGAGTATGGCACAACTGCAAACCTACTAAGACAAGGCCATCCACCTGAACTGAGGCCGAGCAAGGAGAGCATTGATCAGAGAAGCAGCTAAGAGGCCCATGGTAACTCTGGAGGAGCTGCAGAGACCCACAGCTGCAGAACGCTATGTGTGGCAGAAAACTAACACTGCACATCACCCTGAACACACCATCCCCACCGTGAAACATGGTGGTGGCAGCATCATGCTGTGGGGATGCTTTTCTTCAGCGGGGACAGGGAAGCCGGTCAGAGTTGATGAGAAGATGGATGGAGCCAAATACAGGACAATCTTGGAAGAAAACCTGTTCGAGTCTGCAAAAGACTTGAGACTGGGGCGGAGGTTCACCTTCCAGCAGGACAACGAGCCTAAACATACAGCCAGAGCTACAATGGAATGG